>WFKR01000004.1:31355259-31547759 GCA_025331145.1 Rosa persica | reverse complement strand
TATATATTAGATATATAGAAAAATGAAGTGAGGGATAAAATGGTCATTTTAGATTAAATTGTGTGAAATTTGAATGTGCGGGAGTTATTTGTTAAAATTAGAATAGCAGGGACTGAATTGTCGAATCTCAAAAAGTACAGGGGGGACCAATAATTTCCCCAAATTTAAATATTTCATAAGCTGGTTTTCCCATAATGATGGCGGTGCTTTCATCAGACTCATTTTCTATAACCACGGTTACTCTGAAGCTGCATCAATAAAGGAATATAAGAAGGTGGAAATTAGTGATGGTGAAGTTATAAGCTCATAAACTGTAATGGACATAAGATGTTATTTGTATCTTCACATAATTTTCATATATATGTTAGTAACAATAAGGGCATATAACATTAGGAGGGTTGCATTGTAGTATCCAGTGAAAGATTGCAGCTTTCTTTCAAAACAAACATATATAGATCGTCAACGCATGATTTTTCACTTTCATATTCTAAACCAATTTCAAAGAATTCATCTTGTTCGTGCTTTTTAGTATGAAAATATTACAATCAAAAGAAAAAAAAACCAACGCATAAGAAACCAGAAGAAACTTATTAAAAAAAATCAAAAATCAAATATTTAGATTCGTGATCTTCTTCCTTAGATGGAAAACTCCTCAGTTCTGCATCCCTCTCTTTCTGGCCAAGTCGCGTAAAGAAGAAGAACAATCATCCCTTTCTGTCTCTCTATATCACTAGGCGCAAGTGAAGGAAAAAGAGGAAAACAAACAGAGTGTAGCGAAGCAAAACAAAAAAAAAACAGATGGAATCGCTCAGCTCCCTCTATCGTTCAGTGAAGCAAAAAAGAGAAAACACCCTGAAACAACTTAATAACACAGAACACGTGTCAAAAGTAATTAGGTAAAATACCAAAGAATGCAGTGACAAAATAATCCGGTCACTATTGAATAAATAGTACCAAACTCATTTTACTTTAGTATATACTAGCAACCTGACCTGCGCGATGCAAAGGTTTTTTTTTTTTTTTTCTAAGTTTTATATATAATAGATGAATACTCGCAATCTAAAAAACATTGACGCTACTTAGAATATAATTTATTTTGTTGTTAATAATATATTAGCAACAAATGAGATACAACAAATACAACACATAATTGTAGAAATTTACAAATACAACACATATTTGTTCTCCCTTAGAAAAAAAAAATTAGAAAGGATATGGTAGAATTGTTAAAAAACAGAATTGTAATTTTAGTCAAAAGTTGGGGGCAAAACCGTCACTTTATTGTCCTATGAACAGTGTAACCAGCTTTAGCATATGTACTAGCAAATTGATCCGCGCGATGCTGCAGATTTTTTTTTTTTTTTCAAGTTTCATATATAGCAGATGAATATTCACAATTTAAAAAACATCGGTGCTATTTAGAATATGATTTGTTTTGTTGTTAATAATAGATTAGCAATAAATGCAAACAGTAATAAATTTTTTTCCATGATTTGTAGAAATTGACAAATACAAAACAGAATCGTTTTTTCTTAAAAAAAAAAATATGGTAGAATTATAAAAAAAAAAGATAAAAAATATGGCAGAATTGTAATTTCAGTCAAAACTAGGGACACAACCGTCATCCAACTTTAGTATATGTAGAATAATATATAAATTACATAATCACCTTATGTGACAGCATTCTAACAATGTCGGCGTATATGTAGAATAATATATAAATTACATAATCACCTTATGTGACAGCATTCTAACAATGCCGGCCTTAACCTATCCCGTACCAGAGAGAATTGGCTTGTCTATCTCATCAAGGGTCCCAGATAGGCAAATGGAGAGGGTTGTCGATCTATCTCATAAAGGGTCCCAAATAGGCAAATAGGCTTGTCTATCTCATCAAGGGCCTCTTTAATGAAGTTACAGTTGACCCAAAACAAAGGCCAATAGAGAGGGTCAAAAGAAGAAAAGAAAACTTTCTCATTCCGACATCATATGGAATATTGAACCAACATGATCGGACCTCCATGGTCTATGCCCATTGTGTAATAACTAATAAATTAACACTTGCATCATTACTACTTGTCAAAACCTCACTATTCTAAAACACAATAGTATGCTAAGATTCAGTGGGTAAAAAGAAAAGGATTTGAGGGGTAAAAATTGTGATTGGCAATCCATACATGAAAGAAAAACCAGTGGCGATTCTCAAGCCTCGTTTCTATTCACGTGCCTCCGGCGTGTGTGACGTGTGTCTCATACTTTTCATAATTGATTTGTCAACTTTGGTCTGTCTATAGCTTCTCTGCTGTGTTGGTTCGTTTTGTTTAATCACTAGCCGGCCTTGTGTCCTTTTGGTTTCTCTGTTTACCTTGCCTTCTGTTCCTTTCTGTGTGAATCTTGATAGAAATATGTGCTCGTTTTTGAAGGCTCTCCAGTAGGGAAAGCTTTCTGGGTTGTTTTTGAAAACCAGAAAGAGATCATAAAGAGTCTTACTAATTCACAACTAGCTAGCTGAGAAAATGCTGTTGCAGAAGCACCTTTCTTGGGGAGTGCTTGTGGTACTAGTTGTAGTTATCGGGGGTAGCTTGCAGACTGTGGTGGAGGGACGCCCTCGCCGGATTCTTTTGGATACCGACGTCGACACCGATGATTTCTTTGCTCTCTTGTACCTCTTGAAGCTCAAAAGATCAGAGTTTCAGTTGGAGGTTAGTTCATAATCATGATTATTCATTTTTGGCAAAACCTCAGGTCATATATTTTTCATTTTCAGATATATAAGTTGATTGCTTGCTTATGTTTTAAGTTTTGCCCGAAATACAATCCAAGTTTTGGTTGATTCAAATTCTGAAAATTAACCTGTAGCGTCATATCATGCAGAACTTAAATTTTTTTGGATGGCTATTTGCAAAAGTTGAAATACATACCGCACTTTTAATCGAGTGGATCATTCAATATATTTGTTATTTTCTGAAAAAGGAATTTTAATTATAATAATGACCAGTCGAAAACTCTAAATCATTCTTTTGGATCTTTCTATTATGTTGGCTAAAGTGCTAACTTTTTACAAAGCTAAACGTTGGATTTTAACCTTTTTGGTCAAATGGGATAAGAGAACTTTTGTTTCGATTTTACTTTTCAGTAACTACATCTTTTAATCACTTGAGTAATTATTTGTACATTCATGTGTCAGGTCCATTCAACGAATCAATGTCCATTACAGCAAAAAGTCATATGTGTTGCTATTGTTCAAAAAATAAAATAAAACTTTATACCCAAAACACCTAATGTTTTTTACGGAAAGCAAAAGATAATGTTGAACGGTCAGACTATTGTTCTGGTAATACAGCCTAATTGAAGACTAGTTTGTATGTCGGATCACTATATGATAATGTTCGATGAATACAAAAAGTTTAATAAAGACATTGCTAGTGTTTTATTATTTGGGTAAGGCTATGGTATGTTAATATTTCTCATACATCAACTATTTTTACCACTCTGATAACTCATTTTACCACTTTAAAGACTCATTTTACCACTTGAGGACTTATATCGTAATTAAAAAAATTTAACACTTTAAGGACTCATATTAACACTTTGATGACTAATATTACTATTTTGAGGGCTTATTTTACCACTTTAAGATAATTGTATGCATATCATACATTAACACATTGTAGAATTTTCCTGTTTGTTTTATATCACATCGCTTTCTTTAACATTTTTTTTTTAAACATGAGAACTAAACTATAAACTTATGCTCTTGTAATTCTAATGGTAAAGCATCATCGGAAACAAAATCTCATGCTAAAGTAGTAAATTCTAAGTTTTTAATACTTTTTTGTTGGATGCATAACTAAGCATTCAACATTGTCACATGATGTATTCGATATACAGAATAATTTTTTCTTTTATATTATTGCATTATCTCATTAAGTCACCATGTTGGGGTACACACATTTTTCTGCTTTCTCCATCGTGTCGATATAGATTATTACTGAACTTGACCATGTAGAAAACTAAAAGATTTAAAATTTTATCTAAAAACATTGGAAAATATCCCCCAGTTAACAGCTAGCAGTGCCTTCAACTCTCTATTATTGCACATGATTTGATATTGAAATTCTTGTTACCACAGGCAGTAACAGTCAATGCAAATGCGTGGACCAATTCGGGGCATGCTGTGAACCATATATATGACCTCCTTTACATGATGGGACGTGATGATGTTGCTGTTGGAGTTGGAGGTGAGGGTGGTATACTAGAAGATGGTACAATTCTCCCAAATGTTGGTGGATATCTTCCATTAATCGAACAGGCATGAACTACTCGCAGTCTCTCATAGTCTCATACACTGACTTCATTAATTGGGAAATAATTTCTGTCTGGACAGTTTGATATGTTACGTTTTCATACTATCAATTTGAACTATTGGTTTTACATAAGTGACCAAATGGATACGTATTCAACCAAATTGACAACTTGAAAACATAATATCATGTCGTTGTCCATGCTTAAATATGATCAGATGAAGTTTGATTAATAGAGTTCAAAATTGAATATCAGGGGACTACAACAGCAGGAGGATGCAGATATAGACAAGCTATTCCTGTAGGACCTGGAGGTCGATTAGATATCGATACTAATTTTGGCATCCGAAAAGCTTTTCTCCCACAGGTACGAGTAGATTTCACAAATCATGTACTTTTATATATCAGCAGTTTTTTCTCTCTCTCTGTTTTTTTTTTTTAGTTATGGTTTCAATTATCCTTAGGAGGAGAAGAGCTAGAATATTTTTCTAATCAGATTCAATCGGACATAGGTTGATCTGATCTATATCAGATTTATTGACAGGTCTGGTTACACTGTTTTAAGCCCTTGCAGAGTGATGTATTTTCACAATGTTACAGTTATTTTCTGAACCTAATTGAGCATTCAATTGATTCATATACGATAAATACAGAACTGTTAATTTTTTTTCTTATTACTAGGGTCATACATTTATTTTCTTTGTTTACTCTTTTCTTCTTTCAATGAAATCAGGGGAGCAGGAGATATAGTCCATTTCGACAACCTACTGCTCAGCAAGTGATGATTGACAAAATATCTGCAGGTCCCAAAATAACTGTGATTGTTATAGGAGCACATACAAACTTTGCCATATTCCTTATGAATAATCCACACTTGAAGAAGAATGTTGAGCATATTTATGTGATGGGGGGTGGTGTGAGATCAAAGAACCCAACTGGTTGTTGCCCCAAAAATGCCACCTCGACTTGTGTGCCTGAGCAGTGTGGTGATCCTGGTAACTTGTTCACTGACTATACCAGTAATCCTTATGCAGAGTTCAATATCTATGGAGACCCGTTTGCTGCTTACCAGGTTAGTTTGACATGCATTGCATCGATACATTCTCTAATAAGTAAATTAATTACTGAACTTTTAGGATTCAAGAGTTGTTTAACTTCGATATGATACTAGAGTTTTCCAGAAGTTCTGAGTTGAACCTCTCTGATCCCCATTCCCGGCTTCTTTTTGGGATGGAATGTGCAAACCCATCCTCGAACAATACAGTTAGAGGATAGGGCTGCAGGGTGTTTGCTTAATATATGTCATTGGCTAATTCCCTAGCAGCTCAGACTTTTCGGTCTAGGTTGTTTGTCGGTTACATACTACAGTATATGAAGTGTACATATTTCTTATAACTTGTGCAAAGCCTTGTAATTTGACGTTTTCTTTGTGAGCTAAAAATGGCTGCAGTTGACTATGATATTGATCTTCTCAGGTTATTCATTCGGGAATTCCTGTCACCCTTGTTCCTTTAGATGCAACAAACACCATTCCGATTAATCAAAACTTCTATGAAGCATTTGAGAAGAGTCAGACTACATATGAGGCACAATATTGCTTCAAGTCCTTGAAAATGCAACATGATACTTGGCTCGACAACCAATTCTTCACTGTAAATCCCTGGTTATGTTTGATGTTGTGTTACAAGAGTTCTCATATTTATGTCATCACATAATTTCTTTTTAATTATGATTCAAATGAATATATGATACTATTGAACCATCTGCAGAGCTATTTTATGTGGGACTCTTTTACATCCGGTGTAGCAGTCTCAATCATGCAAAACTCGCATAATAGCAGTCATCCGGAGAATGAATTTGCTGAAATGGCCTACATGAACATAACTGTTATTACTTCGAATGAACCTTATGGGCTCTCTGATGGCTCCAATCCTTTCTTTGACGGCCTTAAAGTTCCGAAATTCAACTTATCGAAAAATGGTGTGCATAGTGGTCATGTCCAAACTGGTCTTAGAGATCCATTCTGCATTGTGAAGAATGGGAAAGGAAAATGCAAGGTACTTGCTTTCTACCTTGTGACATCCAAAAGTCATTTCTTTGTAGTCTTGTGCTTGTAGCCGAAGTTTCCGCTAGTGTTTTGGTTCTAATGTTTTCAACCGGAGTGTCTCTGTATTCTCTTTGCCGAGTCCTAACAGCATAAGATGTTTCGACAAAGAGTCAACCTTAGTAATGATCCCAATTCAGAGTTTAGTAACATGCAAGATTGTATAGCAAGGGAACATTTCTGATTGAAAACACTGCAAATGTTTATATTTTGTCATCTTCAAATGTTGATGTAACATTTGCTGCAACTCAATCCAACAGGATGGTTATACAGCAGAAGTAACAGGTCCAGAGGCAGTGAGAGTGCTTGTTGCTACAAAAGCAAAACCAAATAAGGATGTTGAAAGCCCACTTAACAGAGAATTCTTTAAAAGCTTCTTGGAAGTAAGTTCAATAAGATACCCTTTTGGTTTAAGTTTCTGCAATGTCTTGTGATATATATGGATGACATAATGATATTAGCACTTTTTTCCATTTGGCTTTTACAGGTTCTAAACAGCCCTCAACAAACAGGGAAATTCAATTTTACAACACAATTTCCTTTCTACAAGGAAGTGACATATAAACCAGATTTTGGAAATACTAAACTGGGCAAACCTGTTGTGTTTGACATGGATATGAGTGCTGGAGACTTTCTAGCTTTGCTTTACCTCCTCAAAGTTCCTGTTGAAGAGATTAATCTCAAGGTAGAGTTTATTATTCCTGTTGAAGTGAAAGAGTAGCATAAGTTGGCATCTGGGTTCTTTGTTATACTTGTTTTGGCTAGCAGTCTTAGACTCCCACGCACCACTTAAAAGTGTTACGAGTCACTTACGACTAGAGTTTTAACTTTTAAAACACGACTAGATTTTCTTATAATACCCTTGGTATTTAAATTGTTTTGTGGTGTTTGTTTTTTATTGTTTCAATTTTAGCACTGCTCAGATATCTTTGAATGTTACTAAACCAAGTGGCTTTCTCTTTGCTTTCAGGCAATACTAGTGACCCCTACTGGTTGGGCAAATGCTGCAACAATAGATATCATATATGACTTGCTGCATATGATGGGTCGTGACGACATTCCAGTTGGTCGAGGAGATGTATTTGCTATGAACCAATCAGACCCATCTTTCTCTGCAGTTGGAAACTGCAAAAATGTTAAGGCCATCCCACATGGGGGTGGTGGATTACTGGATTCAGACACTCTCTACGGCCTTGCTCGTGACTTACCTCGAAGCCCAAGAAGGTAACAGAAATTACATTCACATGAAAAAGTTTTGGCTTTAGGCATTTTTAATTGCCTAATCCTAGGACAGTGACTGAAAATTTAAGTTGTTGTTACGTCAGGTATACAGCAGAAAATTCTGTGAAATATGGAGCCCCACGGGACACAGATAACCCTGAACTCAGGCAACCACTAGCATTGGAAGTTTGGGAGTCTGTGGTGAAAACACTGGATCCAGGATCTAAGGTTACCATATTGACAAATGGACCATTGACTACTCTAGCAAGCATTATTTTGTCGGAAAATAACACTAACTCTCTAATTCAGGTAAGTTGGTTTTAGTTTATAATGCGTGAACAATGTATATCAAGCTAACAATGACATGATACCATGATGATGATGATGTTCATGGCAGGATGTGTATATAGTTGGAGGACATATCAGCCGCAGTGAAAATGACAAAGGAAATGTGTTTTCGATTCCTTCTGGTGAATATGCAGAGTTCAATATGTTTCTTGACCCTTTGGCTGCAAAGACTGTGTTTGATTCCTCACTTAACATCACACTCATTCCTCTTGGCATCCAGCAGAGAGTTGGTTATTTTCCAAAAATATTAAAATGGCTACGCAGCATGAAGAAGACAACACCAGAAACATTGTTTGCCCGGCGATTGCTGTCAAGGCTATACCGTTTGCAACAATTGCACCATAGCTATCACCACATGGTAATGCTTCTTATCTAAGAAAATGCCTAAATATTTTAGCAGAAATTCAACTTTTCATGCATGTAGCGGTTTTAGGAATATTCTTCTGTTGCGCGATATCTAGTATGTTATGCATTGAGAAATAATCTGCATTACGTACTTGATCATTGATTCAAATTGACAGTACCAACATAACATGCCAGGAATGTTTGCCAAGAGAACATTTCCCAACCATTTTGGTCAATATTCTGTTACTAGATATTGTGCTGCTATGTTGTGAAACTGTTACTCTGACAGCATACTTGAAAAAAAGAACTGACTGAGAGTTCAGAGTTTGGTTACCCCACAGTTTTTTTCTACTAAAGAAAGATTGATCGGCTGCAAATAAGATGTTACACATTTAGAGAGCTTGAGAAATTTATGACATGAGCTCTACTTGATTCCAACTAAATTTGGTCACCCTCTATTGAATGATCTTTGTTCTCATATGTTATTATGCTGCAGGGAACTTTCTCAGGGGAACTCCTTGGTGCAGTTCTCTTGGACGGTGATTCTCATCTGAACCAAAGCTTCAAACTCAAACACATCAAAGTTTTTGCTGATGATATTGAATCCAGATATGGGGAAATTTTGATTTATCAAAACCAAGGAAAATTAGTCAAAGTATTAGACAAAGTAAGTCCCAAGGCATTTTATGAACTTTTGGCAGAACGGCTTAGCAATTCAAAGCAGTCTGCTGTATTAGCAAGTTTTGAAGAGCAAAAAAAATTGTGGCAGAAACCGCCAAATCAAACTGAGCCTGCCGAGTAGGTATTCAACTATTAATTTTAGCTCAAAAAACGGCAACACAGAGAAAAGGATACAGAACCGGCCAGAAGTATAGAAAGTGTCATTGGAATTTTGGTCTGTGGCTTATATGTTTAACAAAGCAAAGCTGTTCATTGTGCTTGTAAGCAACCCATGACTGTATATTTTTATTGCACAAGTGTCACTAATGACTTGAAGAAGATAATGTTACTCCCTTTTTGTTTGATCTTGACAAGGATGGTTTGCTTACTAAAAGAACAACCACGAGCTTAAAGAATTTAGGATCATTGCAACCAACAAAACTTAATTATCACCTTCTTTGTTATTATTACAAGGGATATCTTCACAAATGGTGTATGAACTTTAGGTCATTCCACTTTGGTGTACCAACTTTCATAACTATCAGAATGGTATATCAAGTTTGCTCCAATATTTCATTTTGGTGTACGCCGTTAAATTTTCCGTTATATTTGTCAAAAAAAAAAAAATTCCGTTATCTTTCTTTTAGTTTTGTCAGTTTTTTTTTTTGGTAAAAATAACGGAAAGATAACGGAAAATTTAACGGCGTACACCAAAATGAAATATTTGAGTAAACTTGATACACTATTCTGATAGTTATGAAAGTTGGTACACCAAAGTGTAGAATGACTTAAAATTCATACACCATCTGTAATGTTTTCCCTTATTACAATTTCACCATCTCTGACCTGCCAACAGTGTATCTCATGCAGTGCTGCATCACAGTTTTGAAGCCATGCTTTTGAAGTCGATTCTATCAATAATTTTCACAGTATTGAAGGCTTTTTATATAGACCACTTTGTATCTATTGATGTATGCATCAATCATGTGACTCATTTCGTTTCTCTACACTGACTAATTTATATAATTCCATTGGTTTCTGAACTAAATGAACTGACTACATGGAAAACAAAAATTCTATTTAGTAGTCTTCAAGTATCAACAATTGAAATGCAACTTTTTGCTTGATGACTATGAACCCTAAGACGCAAAAGTAAAGTTGTTGCAACCATACTAATATCAGAGCTCTAAATTTGTTTGGTTAGGCACTTACGCTGACGATGGTGCTTCCCTTTCTCCTTTATTCTCCGCAACCGAACGAGGATAATTTTGATTAAGCAAGAACTTAGTGGCCACTTTGGTGATTGACTTTTTACATTGACTCTCCACGTTTTTGTCCATGTTTTAGCAGAAGACACAGATAGACAACCAAAGCAGATCAAGATTGACCATCAAGGCTTCAAAGAATCAAATCTTTCAAATGGATTCATATTTCTTTTTATATTAGATTTCTCAAAGTAGACAGGCTCTCCATTATCATTAGTTTAATCTCTGATAGCAGGATGACAACCAAGGACTAATAATAGAATAGAAACCATCAAACAGAACAACAAAAGCAAACTGATTCACTGCAAAGGTTCCACAAAGCAAAAACTGCAAGCTGTCAGTTTTCTCATAGTGTCATATGCAAACTCATAATCGATTTCTGCGCTTTTAACTTCAAACATAACCAATTCTATTCTGAAGTCTAAAAACCACCCAAGATCTGAATGGATATAGTAAATGAGCAGCTAGCAAAAATTTTCCAGTGAACAAAACTCTTGTACAAAATTATAGCAAGTAAATAAAAGAAAAGGCATAGGTTACAAAGGTAACAAGGTTATTTGAGCCTTGAAGGTTCATTAAGAAGTTGTAGCAGACAGAAAACTCCTTTCCATAAAATTCATACAAGCATAATTCATTAGTGAAAGAGAACTTTCAATCAATTTAGAGAGGTGTTATACAATAATCCTGGAGAGATTCTCTACAACCTCCCAACTTTCTTGTTTTCTTTTGACAAATTGTAGGCTTAGAAACTTAATTCCAACATAGGAATTGACCCACCAGCTGCCACAATTTGTTGCTCCATCTGCAATCAACAATATGTAATCTTAAGAAACAAAGGCATAGATAAATAATCACGAGTTCGGCAGAATAAATCAGTGTATTCTACTCACCGCGAAAAGAGTTTCAAGCTTGTTTTTCACAAGGTAGTACTCTTGCTTTAATTGTTGAAGACATCTGATACACCTGTTAACAAGAAGGTCTCAGTTAACTTTTTCATTAATTTTCCAGAACTGATAAAGAAAGAGCTCATACGAAAGCTAATCTAGGAGTGTTTATATCTGAGGAGCGTTGAGGAAACTTACCCTTCAATGTTTTGTTCCTCGCAGAAGCTGCGGAAAGCAATGCAGCCATTTTTAACTCTTTGTGCACCAACACTGTCAAACAACAAAATTCACCACAGTGAGCTTTAGACCTTTTTGATGTCCTTGATCTGAAACTAGATTAAGGTTCTTGTATAGTTTAATTTGGAGGGTGTATATAGTGGACTTAACCCAAATTTGCGAGACATTTAAAGAATGTTGCAGTAACCAAAAAGCCAAGATTTGTAAGTGGATCATTTAGCAAATAACCCAATTTTGAGAGACATTAAACGATAGTTGCAGTTACCAAAAAGCCAAGATTTGTAAATGGATCATTTAGCTTACACCCCAATTTTGAGAGACATTACTTTCTGTTATTTTCTATTTAAGAGAAAAAAGGGAAATTTATGTGTACCTGGAGCTGCTACCCTTGAACTGGTGAACATGGGCACCAATCTTTTTGAAGTCTACACTTGGCTGCTCTCTGTGCAATGAAAACAAAAAAGGGAAAACCCCATGAACAACAAAACCGAAGTATCCAAAAGCAAAGCATGAGAACAAAACCAAGCAACCCAATCCAAAAGAGAAAAAGACAGATTGAAAAGGAAAAATCTTGGGTCCTCACAGAGCTCTGGTGATATCATTGAGAAGCTTTTCAGAATCATCAAAGAATAGAGACACCACTTCCACAACAAAATCTGGGTTGCTCTCATCTTGGAGCTGTTGAAGCTGCAGAAACTGACCATCCAAAAGCCCCTTCTCTCCCCCAAAAACCCACCAGAAAACAAAAACGACCAAACAAAATCAAGAACACAACAAAAAGGCAAAAACAACCAAAATTCAACAAAACCAAAACAAACCCATCTGAAAATTATTCATAAATCCTCAACATTTTCTGTTCCTTACCTCCAGAAACAAGGACTTTGTGTAGGCAACCCACTGTCTCTGCATCTGACCCACCTCCATGTTTTTGGTTTTGTTCCTCCCTACACAGACAGACCCAGCAGCAGCAAAAGCTTGTGGCTTGAAATTACAGATCTTCAGGAATTATTGCACAAACATATAAATGCTTGGAAACCCTGAAAAGGATTTGATAAATTCAATGTGAAAGAAACAAAATCCAAGCTTTGCTTTTGGGTATGTCTACTCTCTAGTACTAGTTGTAGAGTCTGACCCTGACCCCCCCACCCTTTTCTCTCTCTGGATATGTGCTCTGGTTTTTAGTAGTTTTATTCACAGAATCATAAACCCCACCATGGCATTGGCCATTTCTATACTGATTTATGAGCATTTAATCTCTCTCTCTCTCTCTTCTTTTTTAATTTTATAATTTATTTTTTTTTAAACTAAAAGAAAAAAAACTGTTGGTACTGATTGATTTTTCTTGGCCAATAACTACTGGTCCTCATTGTAAGTTGTACATGGGTTTCGAGTGTTTGACACAGAAATGACTTCATTTTCCTTTATAAAATATTTGGGAAGAAAATCTGCATTTCTTCGTGCTTCTTTTTCTTTACTAAATTACAAAGTCGTTTTTCATTTTTTTGGACAAACAAAGTCATTTTTTTCATTTGCCACTAGCATTATATAAACCTAAGTTTTCAATTTTCCCCATCAACGAGTCTTCATCATCCTATCATTATACATCATTTCTGTAGTAAGTAGCATCAAGGGCGGATCTTGGGTTTTAGAATGAAGTGGACAAATTAAGATATTTTAATTATTCAATTAATAATATTTTAATTAAATTTAAAAATGTTGGGTGTGCTATTTTTTAATATTTAACTTTTTAAATTAAAAATTAAGTCATTTTTTCAAAAATTTGAAGTTTGCTATAACCTCTACAGCACATATGTAGTTACGCCCTTAAGTATGAGTAGTATGATTTTCAACTTAAAAAATAAGGCATGTATTTAATATTTTAGCTAACTTTCTAATCCTCTTTATAAAATCATAATCCATATATATATATATATATATATATATATAGAGGGAACAATACCTATCATATCAAGCAGTTGAGGCTCCTTCATCTCTTAGACTAAACTAAAGCCAGATGTTTATGTAGTAATGAAGATAATTAGGATTACTACCAACTAATCAGGGTACTCCCTGTGGCCTACGTAGTTTGCTACGATTTGTCAAGAGCAAATAGTGTGAAAGTTGAAGATCTACTTTTTCTAACATAATATTTGACTACTTTTGCTAACGTATTATTCTATCTTTTAATAATTATCGTGTACATATTCAATTGAGTGAAATAACACATGGTTACAAAATCATTATTTATCATTGTTTATATTATATCCATCTTTGTTTTTTTTTTCTAGCAACCAATAATATTAGTACAGAGGGAATCTTGATAAGGAAACAACACCAAATCTAACAGCTGTTTGTGTTCTAATCAAATGTCAATTATGGTTTGTCAAGCAAGAGCAAGAAGGGCCAGTTGGACGAAAACATATATATGCCTTTCTTAAAGTTTTAACTTTGTCAATTTCTTACATAAATTAACCTATCTTTCCACCTACAAAACGTTAAACATTTGAAAGAGAATCTCATAAATGTGAACTTCCAAAGAACAAAATGAGGAGTCTGCTTACTCTTATTCTTCTCTTTTTCATTCTTGGTAATGATAGGCTGCAATGGTCGGATATTTTAGGTGGAGAGATATTCCTGATGAAGGAATCGATTCTGTTAGTTGTCAACATTACTTACTTGGGCAATGAGTGAATTTCTTTGGGTTTTCCCAACTCGAAGGGAATCAATTTTGTGTGTCAAACATAATTCCGCATTTAGCAAATCAAACTCCACCTTATATTTTATAAATTTTCGGCAACAAATATTGAGTCTCTGTACCTTCGCCTGGAGACTCATTAAGTGGATGTTTCTTTACAGAAAAGGCCACCTCACGTCCTCACTAAGCTATGGTGGTGTCAACTCATACCAGATGAAGATAAGGAATATCTTCATCTGGATTCCCATATCAATCCCTTTATCTTCATTTTTTTTCAGGCGGCAGCTTTTTTCGGGGGTTCACTCTGCCGAAGCCCCTTAAGGCTTGAAACATTTCAAATTATTGGGCCACCTGGATTTGTTTACATGCTCATTTCTCGAATATACTTCACCACAAATCTTGAAAAAAAATAAAAGAAAAAGAACATGGGGTCTTTCATGCTTTTATGAATTACCAAATATGAAGAAGACATTATTTTCCAAAAAAAAATATATGAAGAACACATTCATAGTATATGCGGAACTTCCCAAAATGCTTACAGGACAGACATGAAAGGACCACCACCGTTTTTCTTCTGATAATGATGGGAATCTCAGCCTGGTCCATTGAAATTGCACAACTCATAGCACGACTATTTCAAGGGGAATCAATCGAGAATACAAGTGCGTTAAATTTTTGTCCAAAACAAAAACCAATTAATAACAACATTCCATGTCACTAAAATCAGGATCATGAAATAACAAAGACCGAGTTACAATACAAATGCCCTGAACTTTTTTTCTGGCCCAACTTCAAAAGAAAATCTGAGATTACATACTAGCATTTGGGAACCGCAGTACTATGACACCACTTGCACCAGCTCAAGATCAAGAACGATATTTGCCAAATAAAAAAGATAAAGCTAGATCATGGATTAAAATGGATGCATATCTAAACCTCTTCCCATCTGGACAAGTCTAATCTATGGTACTACAAAAAACGTCCCATTCATTCATCTTTCCATCCGAACAAGTAAAAACATGAGTTTACATTTAATATCTCCCTATAACATTCACAACTGACTAGATGCATTCTAATTATATGCTATAAAATGAACTTTAAGTCTTTATTTCATCTTTGATTCTACACATTAACACTTCCTTTGGTAACCTTCTATTGCTGAATTCCCTTGAAAAAAAATAAAAAATAAAAATAAAAATAACAAGTATAGAGTTTAGCTCAAATACAATTAGTAGAGACGACACAATTACTAGACAAAACCAAAGGTCGATTCAGCTGTCTGTAGAATACTTTTCAAGATAGTATTACAGTCCACCAAAAAATAAATGAATAACCACACCAGGAACAGGAAGCTCAATGGATGCTGAGCATGGAAATCATTAAGTGAACTCTAACACACCTTGCAACTCCTCCTACAGTAGCCAGGAAGGTCAGCAGATCCAACCATATACTCTCGGTTCTTGGTGCATTCCCCAAGGGCAGCCCATCTGTCACAACTCTCATTTAGATCTGTGCAGTTCCCACCGGTATCCAAGATCTTGTCAAATGAGTCAACATGAATCCACTTTGTCGCTGACCATTTCTCACCTTCAATCACTGGGCACCCCGCATGGAGACTGTTTTCGTTTGGAACCGCGTTTGGGTGGAGACTAAAGAAAAGAAGGGCATCTCCTCTTCGTGGTTTCACTAAATATGTCCCAGATGGAGAGAGAAAAACAACAATATAACATCACACTTTATCGACTCTAAAAAATAATCAATTTTCTACAAACAGTTCATAGATTGTGATAAAAGCGATATTAATTTCTCCAGAGCTTTTACCTGCAATTCCTTTCTTTGCACAGTCAGAGAGACTAGCATCTGGTTCTGAAGCCTTACGGCGGTGAATTTCCTGCAGGAAGATTGGTTTACAAAACAACCATTAACAAGATTAACCAAGGACATAAGAAAGCTGGCATACTATCACTGCCCAACCCCTCCTACAGATGAGCATGACAAATAATTCCTTATTTTTGTTCTTTTTAATTTTTAGCCTGAAATCCCCTCAAGCATTCCATGCTTTCTATAACAGACACTGGGTTGAAACACTGTGCAATGCGAGGTTTTTGCTGATCCAAATGTGATATCGAACAATGCAGTGCAGACTCAGGTGTTAGGAAATTAATCCCCCGGCACGCAAGTACTACTAGTAAAGATAGAAAGAATAAATAAGCAAGCCAAGAAGACAACAACATTTAATGAGATTCGGCCAATATCCTTGTCTACGTCCTCTGAGAGTTTCACATTCACTAATGAGAGAATCACAAAGTACAAGATTACACCGCTCAAATTTATACACAACTCGAGCAGTCATGTTTATACCCAACCCGAGCCCTTGTATCCAAAATGATACCCCTTGTACACCCTCTCTCAATCTTAGAAGATTACTCTACTCCAAGAGCTATACACACTCTTGAATACAACTCACTTTGCTTCTATACACGAAAACTCTTAGAGTTGCTCTTACCCTCTCCTTCCTTGCCTCTACACAAGGTTACTCTTGCTCTTGCCTTTATCTTGCTTGCCCAAATGACTTACCATGCATCTAATTTATAGGCAATGCTTCATGGTAGGTTGTAGTGTGAAAACATGAAAAGTTTTCAAACCCTCCATATTTTACCTTCATTGTTTTTCATGCAATATTAATTGCATGCCTCTTCCTTATTCAAAAAAGGCAGCTATGAAACATGTGATACGCCTATTCAAATTGCAGCAGCCCAATGTTTCTTCCTTCCAATTCAAACTGCAGCAGCCCCAAGTTAAAGACCATCTCCAAATTCAAATATTGTTACCAAATCAATAGTTGCTGCCATGCTAGCTAGTCAAGTTACAACAGCCAACTTTGAATTCTCCTCTAAAGGAGAGACTAACCTAACAATCTCCCCCTCCCGACTTTGGTGGAGAGTTCCACACCATTACATCAATCCCTGAAGTCATCTCAATCTGAGACACAACTTGTTTACCCACAAGCATTCCATTAGCCTTTTTGGGTATAAACTTAAGTGCTCGAGTTGTGTAAGTAAGGATATTGACCAAATCTTGTTGTCTTCTTGACTTGCTTATTTCTTCTTTCCATCTTTACTAGTAATTTGCGTGACGGAGGATTAATTTCCTAACAAGTGGTATCAGTGCTTCGACTTATCGGTCGTGGGCTGTTCGTCATGACAAGTTCTCACGTCTCACATTTCAAGGTGGAGCAGTTTGATGGAAAGAGGAATTTCACTCTATGGCAAAGGAGGGTGAAGGACATCCTAGTTCAACAAGGTCTTGCAAAACCTTTGAAAGGAAAGGATGGGAAGCTGGAAAATATGTCAGATGAGGATTGGGATGAGTTGGAGTCCAGGTGTGTCAGCACTATTAGACTTTATATTGCTGACAATATTATCAATAATGTTAATAATGTAGATTCAGCACCTGAGCTTTGGGAGAAAATGGAGAAGCTTCATCTTGGGAAAGGCTTGCAGACGAAGTTGAATCTAAAGCAAGATCTCTACAAGCTCAAGATGGGAGAAGGTGCGAGTCTCATGGAGCACATGAATGTGTTCAGAGGATTGGTAGATCAAGTAGCAAAAGTTGATGAAAAGATTGAGGAAGAAGATTAAGCCCTTCTACTTCTTACCTCGCTTCCCAATTCGTATGAGAATATCATTACTATAATAAGGATACATTGAAGATGGATATGGAATCGACTCTCTTAACTCACGAGAAGCGAAGGAAAGCCGATGATTCCCAAGGTTCCATCTTTGTTGCTCATGATCAGAATTGAAAGGGAAGGTCAACTGCCAGGGTCAAATGCCGGGGGATCTAGTGGACATAGCAGGCCTAAATCCAGAGACAGGGGAAAGGGCAAGCAGTGCTACAAGTGCAAGGAGTGGGGACACATAAGGCCGGATTGTCCATTGTTGAAAGAGAATGATGATAAAGGCTCAGATTACTCCATGACTGGAGTAGCACAGTTTTCAAATGATTATGTAGAAATTCTCAGAGTCACCAAAAGTAATTACACTTGTTCTCAACGTGATTGGATATTCGATACTGGTTCTTCTCATCATCTTTGGTCCAGGAGAGAATATTTTGATACGTTCCAAGATGTCCAAGGATTTGTGACTTGGGGTGATGGCACAAGGCGTCCTATCATGGGTGTTGGAACGGTGAAGATCAAGATGTTTGATGGAAAGATTCCTACTTTGGGTGATGTTGTGTACGTCCCAAGGTTCAAAAGAAATTTAATATCCTTGAGCCAGTTAGACTCCAAGGGTTGCAGAGTTTCGTTAGCAGGGGGAGTAATGAAAATATCAAGTGGTTGTATGGTCCTAATGAAGGGAGAAAAGTGTGGAAGTATGTTCCGTCTGATAGGAAAAACTCAGACCTCGAAGGATGAAAGGAAATGGTGTGCACAAGGATGCAGGTACCTGAAGCGGGTCTCGTTTGCGAGCATAGAAAAGACTCCAGTTACAAGTTTCCAAGTTTCAGACGATGGTAAGAAGGTAAATCCTACTAGGGAAGGGGTCGAGTCGAGGTCCCTCTTCAGAGTCAACAAGTGACAGTTGTCTCGAGGCGGTTACACATGGTATTGGCCAACTGAATCAGGGGGAGTTGGGACCAAATGCAATTGACTCTGATTATGTGTAACTACGCAATTAAAAGGCCAATGGAATGCTTGTGGGTATAACAAGTTGTGTCTCATATTGAGATGACTTCAGGGATTGATGTAGTGGTGTGGAGCTCTCCACCAAAGTCGGGAGGGGGAGATTGTTAGGTTAGTCCCTCCTTTAGAGGAGAATTCAAAGTTGGCTGCTGCAACTTGACTAGCTAGCATGACAGCAAGTATTGACTTGGCAACAATATTTGAATTTGGAGATGGTCTTCAACTTGGGGCTGCTACAGTTTGAATTGGACAAAAGAAACATGAGGCTGCTGCAATTTAAATAAGTGTATCACATGTTTCATAGCTGTCTTCTTTGAATAAGGAAGAGACATGCAATTAATATTGCCTGAAAAACAATGAAGGTAAAATATGGAAGGTTTGAAAATTTTTCATGTTTTCACACTACAACCTACCATGAAACATTGTCTATAAATTGGATGCATGGTAAGTCATTTGGACAAGCAAGAGAAAGGCAAGAGCAATAGTAACCTTGTGTAGAGGCAAGGAAGGAGAGGTTAAGAGCAACTCTAAGGGTCTTCGTGTATAGAAACAAAGTGAGTTGTTTTCAAGAGTGTGTATAGCTCTTGGAGTAGAGTAATCTTCCAAGATTGAGAGAGGGTGTACAAGGGGTATTCTTTTGGATACAAGGGCTCGGGTTTGGTATAAACTTGAGTGCTCGAGTTGTGTATAAATTTGAGCGGTGTAATCTTGTACTTTGTGATTCTCTCATTAGTGAAGGTGAAACTCTCCGAGGACGTAAGCAAAGATATTGGCCGAACCTCGATAAATCTTGTTGTCTTCTTGGCTTGCTTATTTCTTCTTTCCATCTTTACTAGTAGTACTTGTGTGATGGGGGATTAATTTCCTAACATCAGGTCGTTAACAGGAATAATCCAAGGGCAGCCAGCTGGAATTCCTGGAAGAATATTCTACAGGTAATAAGATTCTATACCCTTTGAAAAGAAAACTAAGGTTAGATTCTGAAACCCATACGACACTAAAATTATAGAAATTCTAATAACATTAATCTCTAAAATGGAGCTAAAGTTGGCTCAATGGAATGCAAGAGGTAAATACTCCAACTAACCTCTGCTAGAGGAAACACTGTTTCACCACCTTTGGCCACATCAGTAAGATACATAAGTACAGTTGCTATGCGATGTCCACCCCGCGCAATATTGACCTTGTCAGCAAAGTAATCATAGTGTGGTTCATATTTCTGCCCAGGCTCATATCTCAATACTTGTATGTCTTCTCCATTCTCTGAGAATCAAAAAGCAGATACATGAATGCTTGTTCCAGTAAATTAAGAAAATATTCTTAGTCTTTATCAATCCACTATTGCCAATGCTCAGTTCATGCTGTTAGAATAGACAACCTCCAAAACCTTATCCACGTTGCTACTAATATTCAAGTTTACTCTTACTTTCCTTCCCCCCTTTGTTCACATCTGAAGCAGTATGGTCATAATGAGACTTATACCAAAACGTTTTTTTTTTTTCTGTTTAAAATTAGTTTTCATTTCGATATCAGTTATCAGAACATCTGTAAGTGTACATCCAGATATATGGGTCATCATATATAGATGTGCTCAAACAGGAAAAGAAGTATACGACCATAAAACAATAACCAAATGAAAAGCAGATCAACATGTTCCTTCACATATTTGTGTCCCATACATCGCATAGTGTATTCGATGCATCATGTATACATATTCTTGTGAAGCATGTGTGCCCTCTTTCCCAAACCATGGCGGATAATAAAAGCCCACACCTTCAGTTCCTTCCGAGCTACCAATTGCCATTTTTATCAAAACTGAACAAGTTGGAGACTTAGCTTCATGCTTCAAACTCCCTGAACTCAATCAGCCAGCAGACTGGCAGTTATGAGTTATGGTACCCTCTTTGCAGGGCTTAGGACACTCCCATGGGTGGCAGCCAGAGGGAAGGTCTATTTCAAATTACCACTCTGCTGCACAAAATCAGCAGAACCAATTCCCAAACGCTTATAGGAAGGTCCCAATTTCATGCATCCATTAGAAACTGAACCTATGAATTCACCAACTATGAGCTGTGCGCTTCAACCATTCCGCCATGAATGATCAGAAGGGATAGTCATACATGACAAAATCTAACAAATTTTAACTCGCTATTAAACTTTGAAGATGAATAAACGCAATTCTGGAGGACTCAATGAAAGGGCACGAACTGATTCTAGATTACTGAATCGAAAGATAGATGACCGTGGATGACAGTGACATTACTTAAGAGTAACTAGACGTTCAATGTGATACGAAAAAGATAATGTAAACAGTATGTCTCTCTAATCTATTTACCTTTTGGGAGAAATGTCCATGTTGCAAGCTTGTCCTCTATACCAGCAACAATATGATCCTACACAAAAGAATCCAAATTGCTCAAATGTATTGACTTGCAACCAAATTCAAGAGCCCTATACAAATCCACATTGTCTAATTCAAGTAATATTCTTTTTGCCGAAAAATTTCCCTAACGAAAACAATACACTCAGATAAAGCATAGACGGCGGCGAATAGAAATGGTGAGAGAAAGAGAAAAAGAAGAAACCTTGGCCTTGGGGATGAACATGCCGGAGCTGGTGCGCACCTCGCTGAGCTTGCTCTGACCGGACAAGTTATCGGCGACGGCCGATCTCTTCAGCTCCGATTTCGCCTAATCCCACAAAACCATAATTCACCACAAGTCACAGAAATCAATGGATTGAGACGCGAGAAAAAAATTTGCAAAACTACTCACAATGGAGATCAAGTGATCGCATTCCAAGTCGGTGAGCAAACCTTCGTACACGAAAGCTCTGAAATTGATGATTCAATGGCATCAAGGAAGATGAAGTTTAGAATGGGTTTGTGATTATTTTCAGAGAGAGATGGATTACCTGGGGTTCCACGAGATCTGCTTCACTTTGGAGGGGTTGACCGTGAAGGTGGCAAAGGTGGAGGAAGTGATTGAGAGAAGGAAGAAGAGGCAGCAGAGCTGAGGCGAAGAAACCCTAGTCTTCTTCATCCCAGATTTGATGGAGAGGTTTTCAGAAAGAGAAAGAGAGTCAATTCAACTTCTTGTTGGAAATGGAATAGTCAGTCCTAATATCCTAATCTCACTGCGCTGCTCCTCTTAACTGCCCATGGCGCCATCTATTTTTATCCATTTATTTATAAACACCTCCTGAATTATAAGGGACTTACTATTTGATAATTAAATCTCGATGATTATTGATTCGCAAAAGTTTTAGGGGATGAAATCTTTAAATGGTACCTGAACTATGGTTCAATGTATATTTTGGTACCTAAACTTTTAAAACTACCCTAATGGTACCTGAACTATTGCTCTGTTTCTCCATATGGTACTTCCGTCAAATGTGTCGTTAACTTTACCTACGTGGCTCATTCTTATTGGATGACATTCATCTCCAAAAAAAAAAATTATAGGCAAAGTTAATGGCACATTTGACGGAAGTACCATATAGAGAAACGGAGCAATAGTTCAGGTACCATTAGGGTAGTTTTGAAAGTTTAGGTACCAAAATGTGCATTGGACCATAGTTCAGGTACCATTTGAGGATTTTTCTCAAGTTTTAGGCATGTATTAACTTTAGTTACCATATAAAGAGACTGAGTAGATTTTAGTCACATATATTAAATTTAGAAGCTGAAATTATAACAATTTAAATTTTGCATTTATCTTCAATGTAGTATCCCTTAAATAAGCATGATTGTTTATAGGATTTTGCTCATGTGCGGATATCCGCACCTAAGCAGAACGTATGGATTTTTCATTTTTACCCACTTTCTGATCATATTTTTACATTTTAACAGTTCAGTTTTTAGATCCTAATGTATAGATCAACTCTGTAAAATTTCAACCAAATTGGTGATCGTTAAGGCATTCAAAACTGCGATTTACAACAATGAATACGAACGGTTCTGAATCTGTCTAACTGGAACAGTTCTTATTCATTGTTGTAAATTGCAGTTTTGAATGCCTTAACGATCACCAATTTGGCTGAAATTTTACAGAGATGATCTATACATTAAATCCGCACCTAATGCTTAGGTGCGGACATCCGCACCCAAGAAGTCCTGATCATTTATAAATATATATATATATATATATATAAATATATTTCTTTTTATTGCTTTTCGGACCTACTATTTGATAATTAAATCTCGATGATTATTGATTTGCAAAAGTTTTAACCATGCATTAACTTTAGTTACCATATAAGTTGTTGAAGTAGTAACATGTGTACTCAAAGTGATAAATGTTTATATAAAATAATACATGTATGAGAAATATAAACATGGTATGTATTACTTGAAAGAGGTTTCGTTAGCATAATTTACTTTTTATAAAGTAAATAGGAGAAGTAAAAAGCGTGCGATATAGAGTTCCTCATTACATAGAAGTTTTATATACACATCCTTAATTACTTAATGCACACCCTCTATATTTTTTTTTGTCATCAAACTTCCATCTATACCTCCTCCTCTTTAATAAATAAATAAAATAGGAATTAAATGCTTCATATAATCGAATATTCTTATAGGTTAAATTTTCTCTTCGTCTTCAAGGTACAATCGACCTCTCTTCAACATCATATATGAACGTCAATGACAGATGAAATAATTGAGTCCATATGAAGAATTAGCAAGCAACCAAATTGGTTGAAACATATTGAAAGAGATTATAAGCCATCAATTTTTTTTTCGGATTTATGAATACATCATCATCAATCACTTCGCGCGTTTGCAAAACAACAACCATAGCTCATTTTTTACTGATTTTAATATTGGCTATGACTATATTGATCATAAAGATATTGACATATATTAAATCTTTTAAAATCTTAGAGGTATCAAGTTTTTCAACTTGAAGAACAACAAATGTAAGAAAGTTAAACTATTCAATCTTCTAGCGATATATATATATATATATATATATATATATATATACCAACTTCATTGATGTAAAAAGAAGAAAAGTAATTAGTAACTACCATGTTGATATGTCCCCAAATTAATTAGTAATTAATTTCACAATTAATCAAATATGGTAAAAGATTGTAGTAAATAAAAATTTATGATACATAGCCGACTCAAATTTTTTTTTAATTTTTCTCATTTATCCTTACTACTATAAAAGGAACTAGGGAAGCCAAAGTTTGGGGTCAAAGGCTTCACCAAATTTTGAAATGCCTACAATACCCTTTAGAATAAAAAAAAATCATACTAGAATTATCTAACAAGGTTATTATGATAAAATAAAACATAAAGTTACGGAAGTAAATGAGAAGAAACTTCTAAATTCTCATCCTTTCGATAATATCACGTGCATCGCACGGGTATGAGACTAGTTTATTTAATGAGAGAGTCATAGATGGAAGTTTGATGAAAAAATGAGACGAAAAATATAAAAGATGTGCATTGAGTAATTGAGGGTGTGTATTTAAAATTTCTCAATTGAAAAACTCAAAAGAAAAAGTTTTGTCAAGAAAAGAATATTTTACATGTCAAATTTTAATCAATCAAAAAAGTACAATAATTCAACCACTTGGGGGTGGGGTGGTAGAAGGTCCCAGTCTGGAACCCCCAGGTCTGGCTTTCGAATCCCCATGAGGTCTTGGTGGTCAGCTAATGGGTGCTTAATGCCCCGTGGTGTTCGGAATGAATTAGTCTAACTCTGCTGAGATACCCCCCGAAGGGTGTTTGTGTTGCTAACTATCTAATGCTAACCTCCCCCAATAATAAAAAAAAGTACAATTATTCAAACAAAGCAGTTCTTGATTTGTTTAATAAACTGACAATTGTTGATGTTACTAAATTAGCAACTGCCGTATTCGTCAAAAATTAACATTTGCCTCCAGTTATACAAAAGCAACATGATTTGTAAAATTAGGAGTGTAAATTCACTCCCACAATTTGATTGTGGAACAATTTCAATTCAATTACATTTTCTAAACCCTTCGAATGTGATTTTTCAAACAAAGCAACCCTTGAGTAAATCTTACCACGTAATTTGATCAACTAATGTCATTAAAAAATATGATATCTAACTAGTACTATAGTTGCCAATGAGGATTGCAAAGAATGGTAAGGCACTTACTTGAGTGGAACCCCTACTCAATTGAGTCTCAACATGACAGCATTCACAATTAGTCCCTCATTGGTAAGTTGTTGAATACTGAGGTCTTGCAGGACCCATGTGACGTCGGTGAAGGTGTTAGCTTCGAGAGAATTTGGATCATCACAAGGCCTGCAAGCTTTTAAGGTGGAAACCTTGAGTCAGGGGGTCTAATTGCTCTCGCGTCGTAATCGGTGCTGAACTTATATGTTAGTTGGGTTCTTGCATGCCACGGGTGGTTCATAATGTTCCCGGGCTGGTGGACTGTATTTCCCCAGTCCAAATACCAATGTTCAAAAAAGATAAAAAAATCAAAAAACAAACGAACAGGCGGGCAGGCAGTATGGGAGGAATAAATCTCGAATCATTTTTAACTTTGTAAACAACTATGAGACAATCTAATTTTGATATTTGACATCTTCTCTCTTGATGTAGGTTTATCCTTCATGAGAATCGCTTACAAATTTACAGTACAGGCTTCTGGTAAATAAAAACGAGAATTATTGCAGAAAGCACTCATCCTCACTGAAAACAACTAGCTTTCCACCAGCTATGGATCACTAAAATCGCATCCCTAAATTTGTCAGTATGTCACTCGATCACCACCCCTTTTCTTCAACTGGTTACTTTCATTATAAGTAACTACAATGCTTACATAACATTCTCTTCCATGTTGATCTGTTTTCCCCCTTCCAAACTTTTTAGTTTGTGCATTCTCCAACCAATTCTTCCACAGAAATATTTACACTTCATTACAGGGGCCCAAAACAAATTCCAGACGCTTATCCAGATCAGTTAAATACTTGGTGGAGTTGTACTCGTCTGCATCTAAGAGCTCCTCAGAATATGTCCTCTCAAGTTTTTTAGACTTCTGCCGTTTTTTTACAAGATCCAAACTCTCTTGATCACCTTCTAAGACCTGGACAATCTGCGGTAGGTTTAAATTCAAATCAGAAGAATATTTACTACTGTGTCTCTATTTGACTGGTAAGTGTTAAGTCTTCATATTGAAACCGAAAAATCATGAATTTGATAACAGCCATTACTACATAAAAAGGAAGCATACGTGCCTGTCTCATTTGTGGTCGATTCACTGAAGATTGCTGTACACACAATGAAGCTATAGAGGCCAGACATTTCATTTGTTCCACATCATAGGCATCAACAAGGCTTGGATCAGCTAGCTCTTTAATATTATTTGTGATGAGTAAAGGTTTGGCCTGAAAAATGTTCAAAACAGATTGAAATTGTCCACAATCACTACTACTACTACTACTAACCACCTTCAAATAAACTAAGAAACCAGGATAATGCAGAAGCAAACATACCCACATGACAAGGCTTTTATGTGAGCTATCCAAAGCTTGCCGGCCAGTGATGAGCTCTAATAATAGTACCCCGTATGCGTAGACATCAGTTTTTTCATCTACTATGCCATGCATGAAGAACTCAGGGGGAAGGTAGCTGTAATGGTTGGGGGAGTGGAATTTTGTCAATATATCTTAAAAACAGGAAAAAATCCTTGTTAAAACCAAAAGATGAACTTTCAGATTAACTAACCCAAATGTGCCTTCAAATTTTGATACAATGTGGTGAGTCCATTGATCTGGTAGCCACTTCGCTAGCCCGAAATCAGATATCTGAACACAGAGAAGTATTAAAACTTTCAACTATTCAAAAAGCATCTTTTCATTCATCAGCTATAGCCACTGATAAAAGAGATTTACCTGAGGCTCAAAATCCTCTGTGAGCAATATATTAGAAGCCTTAATATCTTTGTGGATAATTCTTCTCTGGCACCCCTCATGAAGATACACAAGGCCTTTAGCCGTCCCTAGAGCTACTTTATATCTGATGCCCCAATCTAGTATCTCTCTTGGGCCTAGAAATTTGACAAAGAAGCAGAACAGGTTATTGGAATGTCAGCGAAATTGAGAAGAATTTTCAGATGTAAAAGATTCATAATGATATACCAACCATATAGTATAGATGCTAGGCTCCCGTGGGGAGACAAATGAAGAACAAGGTGCATCCCTCCTTCAACCCCATACCCAATCAGTTTTGCTATGTTGGGGTGGTCAACATGAACTATAACACCAAGCTCAGATAAGAAGTCTGCTGTCATTTCTTCTGGGTTACCTCTAGTTAGACGTTTAATTGCGACAATCTGCCCATCTTCCAATGTCCCCTTGTAAACTTCAGCATAGCCCCCCTCCCCAATCAAGTTCTCTTTACAGAAGACAAACAGAACACGTTATCAGCCCCATAGGATGAGAACCCTTTCAAAAAGAGAGCATATATAACCTTATTGAGTACCATCAAAGTAGCTACTAGCTAAGAAAATGTAATGCAAGTTCTCTGAAGAATTGAGAGTACAGACCATTGCCAAAGTTGTTGGTTGCAGCTTGGAGCTCTGAGAGTGAGTAATTCTTCCAGGAAGATTTGAAGCCGTATAGTTCAGGATCCAGAGGAGACCTCAGAGCGGGACTGTTGAGTGGTGGAATGAGGTCTTCTCTTATTCGTTTACTTTTCCGTCTTGTGAGTTTTGGTTTTGCTGGAATCTTCACAGGAGGGAAGGGTTGCTGTCCTCTTCTCAACATTCTGAAGAAACCACGAATGGGGCCATTATTGACTTTTCCTTCCGAGTCTGAAGTGCTTGCCTTGGGAGTTGATGCTTCAGATTCTAAGCTTCTTGGGTAGTCATCCTCAAGAACATCTCGAGGAGTACAGTCATCTATGACAGTCTCCTCCAATCTCAATGCTCTCAAATCTAACCACGACAAATTCCCAACATAAGTACCACTACATATATGCACGAATATTACTAACAATTCCGAGCTAGAGAAGGAAACAATTCCAAGCTAGAGAAGGAAAAGAAATGAATTTGTTACCATGATTTGAAAATGTGTCAGAGAATCCAGCTCTTGATCTTCTTGTTGTACTACCTCCTGCAGGACTGGCAGCCACGGTAGTAGCAGCTGGTGCCGAGTTAGCAGCCTGCCCTTCTTGATTTTCTTTGGGGACGTCACGCGAGCCATTGCTGCCCATTCAATGCAAGCCTCTTGTTAGCAAGGAAACAGAAAATATGACAAAACCCAACAAAGCTTAAGTGCCAAAAAGCAAATTCAGACCTACCACGATAGTGAGTAGTACTACTAATAATCAAGAAAATGCCAAAAAACAATATATGGCATATGGCAAAATATCTCAAAATCCAAAGAATCAAACAAATGATTTGCGTACGGTTACAGAAGCACCATTGAAACATCATCTCTTGAGCAACAAGGGAAATCAAGCAAAACAGAAAATCCGAAAGAAAGACAAAACCAAACACAACAAAGAAAATCAAAATGCAGCCAAGATCAGTCGGGCATTACATAGAACAATTACATATGCATGAAAAACCAGAGAGAATACATACTGCTTAGAGACAAAAGCCGCAAACCCAGAAGCTATGAACTGCAGAGCAGGCACGGAGGCGATTACCATGAAGAAGTTTTGGGGTCAGATTGTAGGGCATCTTCCATAAACTTTTTTCTCAAAGGCTGCCAAACCAAAAAGGAGGCTCCAGAAGCCAGGGAAATGACAGGCAACCAAAGAGAGGAAAACTCAAAATAGTGGTTGACATCATCTTGTGCTGTAAATATTCCAATATTTTTGGACAATTCAACGGATATTCATGCACGAAAATCGGGTTTCATTGTCACTTTGACACAGATGGGTAATTTTAGAATGTTCATGAACAACCTTGGCTTTCAAGCAAGCATTTATATGGTTTTCGCTTGTGCAGCTTAACTGAGTCCCTCGCTTTTTGTACACTATACACGTCTTTTGGGGTTCTTGATACGCGGAATTAACAAGAGAAGGTCTGGACGTTTATATATGCTACCAGACTAGCAATCTTAATAGTTAATTAGGTCATTATTTCTTATTCGAAATAACATGACCAGGGTGGACTAGGTGACCACGAAATATGAACATCAAGTCATTGCATAACAATAATGGATAACGCGACCACGTAATGCCGCGTCATATTAACATTACGTAACGATAATGACACTCTAAAATTAGCTTCTTTCACTGTATCGAATGAAATTATCGGTCATCCTAAACAATAGAATCTTTCTAACTATATAAATTCAATCACTAGTATCAGTTTTATGTGAAAATGATATTGGACTCAATTGGCCACTAGGGCATTCTAATTATATAAATTCAATCACTAGTATCAACTTTATGTGAAAATGATATTGTACTCAATTGGCCACAAGGGCATTACTAAAGGCCTTCCTTAAAGTCGTATTGACATGGACCATGAAGCAAGTAAAATGAAGTTGTAATGTCCACATTTCTAAGTTTGGAGCTGAAGAAAGTAAGGTCTTCAACATACAACATTAATGGTATTGTGTTACCTAGCCTCCATCCACAAGCCTAAAGAAGTTAGAAACAAGTCATTTGCCAACATTCTCGCAAATTTACTACTCATACAGTTACAGGAGTTCAAAGAATTGGTTTAGTAGAGACGTATATTTAATTTACATCAAAAACAGATGGAAGTAGTGAAACTGACGTTTACAGACTTCAATTGCCACGAAAAGTCAATGGACATTACGACTGATCAATCCTTCAAATATGGCATATAGATCCTTATTATCTGGGCCAAATATCTCATCAGCTTTATGCAGAGTCTCCTGAAATGCTCCAGTTATATTTGTAGATGAGTAACAGTCAAGCAACAGTCACTAAATCAAGTGTTAAAGAACAACACCACACACGAAAGAAAGTGGTAAGGAGCATATACCTCTTTTGTTTGCTTGTGGGCATTTAGTTCCTTGACATTTGCCAGAAATGCACCAAACTGCTCATAAGACAAACGACTCCTGAGGGAAACAACAGAACAACGTGAAACTTGTTAAAGCACCATACACAAAATGACTTCTGATGAGGAAAAAAGATTACAAACAGATGACTATCCAAGAAACTAAATTGTAACTTCAAAGAACACAACAGCCGGAATCTTTGTTCTCATGCTGCTTGCATTCATGGTATTCAAAATCAACTCAGTACTTACTACCGTATCAATTGGATACAAGAAAATGGGGAGAGCTCAAGTATATAGTAAATAAGGGGCTTATTCCTGGCTAATGTGTTGACGTCCAAAAACTGTTACTTGGAAGTTGGAAATGTTTGCGTACAGAAAAGGGAATGGATGGATTAGGGTCAAGGCGTTCGAACTACCATTATAGCCACTAGAATTAGTGAATCCACATTGAAGCTAGTTCAATTGATTTGAATCTGATACAAACACTACTAGCCATTTGGGTATCATCTGTGTTATTACTCTGGAAGAGCACACAATTTTACATACTCAGAAACACGTGTTTTAGTAGTATGTAAAGTTTTCTATCAATCATTCTTTCCACCAGACTTGATGATCAAAACTAAACAATGTCTTTACCTGACTTGGCGGAAAAATTCTTTCCCATCCACTCGAGTCCTTCCTGAAACAGATTAAGAAAGAGAATAAATAGCATTAAACCAATGCACATAGAACTACCTTATAATCTTAAGCAAGAGCAGTTCAATAAAGGTAATTTCCATAAGGATGGTTACAATATTAATCAACTGTACATCCGAAAGAGTGTTAGCTACTTTTTAGTATAACTCAAACAGGAACCGTAGTTTGCAAAGTGGTCAATGGCAGAACTCTTTTAAAAACGTAGCAGAGAATCACATCCTAATTTGCATATGAATAATTAATTAAACCCTACAAAAGGTTTCTCAAGCTAACCACGTTCAGAGCCTGACATGGAGCCGTGATGGCTTGAAGGCACCGAAGATCTATCATCAAACATGCCTCTTGAGGTAGCAAATGACATGGAATGTCGCCTTGGGGACACCGGCTTTGATGTCCTAGTTGGGGATGTGGATGCCGAATAGATAGGAGGAGAACCGGGGGGAGTAAACCGCGGTGTGCTGGTTTGGGATGCTAATAGGAGCCCCGGTGACATGCGAGGAGCCCTCGAGGCTGCCATTGCAACAATAAGAAGCAAGAAATGCAACGAGATTAAAAGGGACACAGTAAGCTGAAGGTTAAGCATAGCATCCCCAGCACAAAAACGAGCACTAAGATCAGTATTCAAATCGTACCAGTGTCGCGATCCTCAGTATATGTGCTTCCGGTTTCAGAGAAAGGTCCAGTCTGCGGTTGAGAAAATAAGCCCTCTTCGGTCTGCTCCGTCGCCTTAGCAACCACTTCCGAAGCTCCAGTCTCGTCCTCCTCCTGCAGCGAACGCATAAGCGTCTTTCTGAACACCTCCAACTGCGCACACATTACAAATCCAAACTCAGTCCAGGAAAAACGACATCGTTTCGTGAATTTCAAAACTGAGTTACCTTGGAGACATCTCTGTTGAGCTTCCTCACAGTATGGGACAGGTAGCTCTTCTCGTTCAACAACTCCTCCTACACTCACCACAACCAGGTCAACAATCAATCAACGGATAAGAAAATTTGAAGTGAAAACGGGTCGGGTTGGGCCGGGTCCGGACCTTTTCCTTCTCGGCGAGGGCGAGCTTGTCGGCGGTGTCGGAGAGAGAGGCGTCGCGGGACTCGACCTGGGCCTGGAGGTCGGCGATGACGTGGTCCTTATCGGCGAGCTGGGCGCGAAGAGCGTCGGCCTCGAACTCAAGGGAGGAGACACGTGTCGCGAGGGCAATGGAGGTGATCTTGCGGGCCACATCGAGCTGCTCGAAAGGATCGGGCGGCAGGACTTGCAGCACTTCCTCGGGAAGATCGAAGTTCGAACTGCTCGATTCCCTCGCCAGCATTTCTCTCTCTCTCTCTCTCTCCTCCCTCTTTTTGCGTTTTCTCAATTTCTATTTTCAGTATTTTTCGTTTTTTATTTTATTTTATTTTATTTTATTATTTGGAGAACAAGGACCATAGGGACATGTCCTACAAAGGAAGGCAGCATCCTCTTTTTTTTTTTTTTTTGGGGGGGCTGGGGGGATATGTGGTGTGGGAGTGGATAGGAGTGCGGGAAAGAGACGAGAATGGTGAAGCTGGTTTTCATGGTGGTAGTGATTTTGTGTGGTGACGAAAGGAAGAACAAACCAGTGGATGTAACCAAGTAGAGGTACTACGTACATCCAATTGCATATATACAAGGACCAGGGAGGCAGGGACCATACAGGCTTAGTATGGACATCACAATCTGTAATTAAAGAGGAAGAACAACAATTAGAGTTAGTAGTATAATGGTGTTGAATGTAATAGTTCATAACTAGTGTAAGTAATTAATTACTGTGTGGATTGAGATAGTACACACCCATTTGCTAAGCGTTGAGTTTCTAATATTTCAATTTTTCTCGAAATTTAAAGCCTGATATAAATTAAACTTTTAAATGAGGGAACTGAATAAAGTGTGCATTAGAGTGCTGACATAGTATTGAATGAGACTTCACGACTAAACTTAAGATCGATGCATGCATATGAGACCCTAGGGTAATTAAGGATTTATTGTCGAGATGTGAAATCTATCTTGTGAGAAACCACCATAGTAGACCAAAGTGCTCCCACGTGAAACCCTAGAGCTAGAGTTTGCAATCGCTAGTTTGCTTGAGGGAAGGTTTTTCCATGATTGTTCGATTAATCCCATATCATAATAGATGGGCGCGTACTGAAATTCATATGTAATATTTTGATATCGGTACAATCGGATTCTATACAACCAAACCAGATTTTTGTTCTCGTTGAACTCATATTAGGACACCTACGTTATCTTTTAACAGATGTACTGCCCCATCCAACTCCCCACATGATAATGTCTTCCGGCCGGATCAGCCCATCGAAGCAACGCTTCTGGTATTTTCAATTGGATGGTTCTATTCATACCTCCAAATTTGATATTTGGACTTCTCATACTTATTAGGTCTCCAACTTACTTTTTGAGATATAAGATATGCTAATTGCACCTCTCTAGTTTTCCAAAACACCCTTCTTCCACAAAGTCTAAAGCAAACTAGGGTTCTTCAATGCTTACAAAACTAAGAGAACAAAAAATGCCATGACACTTGGCCTAACTACATCCAATTTGAGTAGGGCAAAAATATTGAAATTAATTGCAGCATCAAAGACATGATCTTCTTTGTGCTGTGGAGATGATGAGTTTTTGACTTACATATATTGGATAGAAATATGAAGTGTCGATGGCCACGTTTGCTATTCATACCCCGCTGCTTAATTATACTGGTAATCATTAATTGAGTTTATAACATAAACATGGTTTTTTACAATGTAACCCATGTTGTTCTACCAAATTAAAGTAGAAATACTAATTGGTGAAGAGAGAAAAAAATGGAGAAGGAAGACGCTAGATTTGAAAAGGAGGATTTGGATTTGTCATAAATGGAGGCTTGTGAGAACATAGTTTTTTTTTTTCAATGTTTATTGGTAATTTCATATGTATTGAGAAAGTCAACTATCACTTTGAAAAAAAATGAGGAGTGAGACTATTGTTATCTTACTAACTACTTTGTTCACCCTATAAGTTTTTAATTTATTGAAAGACTAAAATACTTTAACGTAAAATTACAATAAAGGACGATATCTTATTAAAAATTACAATTTGTTTTTCTTATTACACCCAACAAAACATGTATTTAAACTTCATTCTTAATATCTTCATTCATCGTTAAACCCTAACGTTTTCTTTCTTAGCATTCATCATCTTCAATCGTTCTCATGTTATGCTAACAACTTTTATGTATTAAAAGGAACTAAGAGAGATACGAATGAAGCTAAATAGAAAAAGAACTTGAGTTAAACTCTACATTGTAAAATGGTATTTGGAGTATTGCAAATGGGTGAACTAAGTAAACTTAAAATTAAAAATACATATGTAGGGTGAGAAGAGAATATAAGGTGAACAAAGTAATTCGTAGGGTGGCAATAACCGCACTCAAAAATAAGAGGTTTAGATATCAATTTTGGAGTATAACTAATAACAAATTACATATAAGTTATTGACAAAAGATGACTTAACAAATACATCGTCTAAAGATTGAATTAAACATATAATGACTAAATCTTACAAATAAGGACAATGTGCTCTCCACTTGCCACATTTCATGAGTTAATTTACTTTTTTACCATTAACTACTTCTTTTGACTTTTAATCCATTTATAAGGATCCAATCTTACAAATAAGGACAATTGCTCTCCACTTGTGACATGTCATGAGTTAATTTATTTTTTTATCAGTAACCACTTCTTTTGACTTTTAATCCCCTCATGTTACTTTTTTTTTTTATAAGAATAATCTGTTTATGTTACTTTTTCTTTTTCTTTTTTTAAGAATAATCCGTTTATGTTACTTTTTTTTTCCTTGGGAATAATCTTTTTATGTTACTTCACAAAACCTCACTCTCCTACTACTCTAATCTCATCATCCAATCCTGCTACTGCATTCATACTCGTCCAATCCTGCTACTGCGTTCATACTCGTCCAGTTCTGCTACTCGTGTTCTGCTACTGCACTTGTCATCGTCTAATCCTGCTAATGCACTAGTCCAATCCTGCTACTGCACTCATACTCGTCAAGTTCTACTACTGCACTCATACTCTTCCTCGCCTAATCCTGCTACTGCACTAGTCCAATTCTGCCACTGCACTCATACTTGTCAAGCTCTGCTACTGCACTTATACTCTTCCTTTTACACATTGCTAAGAGAGAGAATCTCAAGATCTCTTCGTCAAACTTCTTTTTCTTCTTTGTTGCTAAATATGTCCTTGGTCCAATAGCAGCTTCATTTGCACTAGCAGTAGCAGGAGTAGTGGCAGTAGCAGGAACAATTAGATCTATCAATCCATGAATGAAATTGAAGCCTCCGGTTGAATCTCGGGTTACTAAAAATGTCTTTTTGTATCACCAACTTGCTCACATACCGTCAAAACAGCCACCAAAATCCTGCAACTCGAGAAGAAAAGAAGATTAAAAGATACATTAATTAGGAACCATAAAAGACTATTTCAGACAAAAGTAGCAGTTCATATAACTATACCAATACTGACATCAAAAGCGAAGTTCAATCTCTGGCTTGTTCTTTTCAACAGTTCTGAAGCACTCATAGGCTGGATAAGCATAGCAAGGATCATCTTGCAAATGTTTCAATACGGGGCATTAAATGTCTGAAGATAGTCACATGTACGTTTCAAGCAATTAGATAGGGAGGATCATTTGATGACATACACAAGTCCTCTGGTAAGAAATGATCTATCATCTTCTATACCTAACAATGGAGAAAGAAAATAAGTTAATTAGCCACCGAGTCAAATCAACAATCTGAAAAAGTACACAATACATAAGAACAAAACAGCTCACATCCATACCAAGCAACTGCACATTTTTATTCTTATAATCATATATACCTTAATCCACACCAATTAGTAGAAGAGACACAAAATTTTCGGTTTAATACATATGGAAATATCTGTAACAAAACAAAATAAAAAACAAACATCAATACAAAAATCTTAAGGGGACATGGGGATGATCACAAATAGAATCCAATTGTCCATGATTGTGGCAACTCGGCTGCAATTTTAATAAACTAAAATATATCTAGCTCTGAATGTAGGATTTTTCTCAGGTAAGGATGTCCTTATCTAAGGTTTAGGTACGAATTTGGTGTTTTCAATCACTTTCTGATCACATTTTCACATCTTAACCGTTCAGTTTTTAGAGCCTAATGTATAGATCCCCCCTGCAAAATTTCAGCCAATTTGGTGATCGTTAAGGCATCCAAAACTGCAATTTACCATTATAAATACGAACGGACCGAATCTGTCGAACCGGAACCGTTCGTATTTATAATGGTAAATTGCAGTTTTTGGATGCCTTAACAATCACCAAATTGGTTGAAAATTTGCAGAGGTGATCTATACATTAGGACCTAAAAACTAAACGGTTAAGATGTGAAAATGTGATCGGAAAGTGGGTGAAAACCTGAAATCCGTACCTAAGAAAAACTAAGGATGTCCTTAGTGTAGCCGGACTGTCTGAATGTATATGCTTAGACCGGTTTCTGAGGAAGGGGACTTTGGTTCATACTCAAAGAGGCAACTTGCAGATCTAATTTTGTTTTAAGGTCCATATAGCAAGGTTAAGCTCCTTAATCTCTGATTTTTCAGCTGTAGTTTGTTAACTATGACATATGCCTATCCACTACTTCATGCTCTTGTCTCTTAGTTAATTAAGTTTGCAATTAACTCAAGCCTTATATTTTAAGTGAGGTAAACCATAGTTGAGAAGGCCTATAAAGAGAGTTTTATTCCTATTCAAAAGATGTCCCCTGCTTCAGATATGCAGCTCCTTAAAGTAAAGGTTCACTAAGTTCATGTTTTGACTATACAGATGTTCCTGCATCACAAGGTCTTGTGAACTTAATAAAAGCATCTTAACAACAAAATACAACAAAAAATTGTATACACTACGTCAAGAACTGCCTTCAATACCCACAAAAACGCCAGCAATAGCACCCCACTGACAGACAACCCCACCTACATCAACAATTCAGCTATAGGAATCCACTCGAAAACTCATAGTTAATTAACATTATAGAATCCACTCGAAAACTCAATAGTATACAGTAGTGTTCTTAGACCATTAAGCTAATTTGATCTGAAATGTTAGCATATAATCCAAAAAGCCTTGGAGTTTGATCAAATAAAATGCCCAAATTGAAATGAGACTCATAATTCAAACAGAGCAATACATAAAGAATATTACTTGAATATATCAAAGCAGTTGTGAGCAAAGCTAAGGCGAGCATCCTTCAACTGATTCACGTTAGTATAAACGCAGTCAGTCTTGCCATCCTCCGCAGGCGGTGACGGTTTAATGAAGTAGCCCTTGGTCTTCAACCCGTCGATGAAGGCCACCCACTCCGGTCATGGGTGGTGCATAGGGGCTTCGGTGCTACTAACAGTGACGGTATCGACGGAGGAGACTGTAGCGGCGGAGGAGTAGTGGCGGGAGAAAAGGAGAGACTGTGAGGTAGTGAAGGGTTTGAGAGAGAGGATTGAGGAGTTCGAGGGGAGAGGGTTGGTCTGGGAAATGGAAGAGTGCAATGTGGAAGCGAATGAACTTGGAAGCAGAGGACATGGTGGAGTGTGGGGTGTGGAAGATGGCGTGTTTTGGGGTGTTGGTATTGAGTCACTGGCATACGTGTAAATATGTCATCAAGCTGAGCATTTTGGTCATTTTTATTAAAATTGGAAGTCAAGTTTGCATTATTTGACTTTTGAGTTTGGACTCATGTCTTTATTTGTATAAATCTTTTTGAAAGTGAGTTTTCTGTGTTTACATTTTTGGTCATGTGCTACTATGCAATTTTCTATTGAAACTTAAATTAGCCATAAGGCCACTAAAGTTTTCTTGTATACATAAAGCCACTTGTAGCTTTAAATTATTTTCAACCTGATAATTTTACCCTTCCACTAACTCCATAATCATCCGGCCAAAAAGAAAAGAAATTCCCTCTCCTCTCTCTCTCTCTCTCTCTTTCTCTCTCTCTCTCTTTCCCCGATCTCTATTCTTCTTCTCTTCCCTCTGCAATAACCGGAAAGAATCAATTCCGGCCACCATCTCTCAAAACCGTCACCATCAATTGAACCACAACACAAACCCGACCAAAGCCCAACCACCCCCCTCCCCGATTCTGACTACCACTGCCTCCGATCTGGTGAGATATCAATGGATCCAAGCTTGCAAAACCTCGAAACGGCGCCGCCATGGCTGAAGACGATGACGACGACGAAGAAGCTCCGATCGGAGCTACCTCACTGGTGTCCAACTCAGATCTCTCTGGTTCTCTACTCATCTCCGATTCTCTAGCTGGAGACGATTCTCTACTCATCTTCGATTCACTCAGATCTCCAATTTCGACTCAAGACGCCTCACGCGCCTTGGCTCCGGCATCTCCATTCCTCACCATCTAGCTCGGCTTCGACAGCACCCTTCCTCCACCGCCACCATCGCCTCTTCCTCCACCTCACCTGCATCAAAAACCTAAATAAGCACTGATTCTCGGGGGACGACAACTAGGCCTGCGGCCTCTTCATCTCTAACAGGAAAGTCTCTCCGGCTCTTCGACATGGCCTATAGGTCGGACGACGACTACCACTTCAAGGTCGTCTAGGTTCATGCGCAACGAGTTCAACCTCGAGTCTAAGTCCACCATCGGTCTCTAGTTTGCCACCCGGAGCATCCACGTAGATGATTAGATCGTCAAGGCCCAAATTTGGGACATCGCTGGCCAAGAAATGTGATAAGCATTTCAATTCCATTCGTTATTGTCATTGTATTTGGTTTAGTTATTTGGTCTCAACCTCAATCCTTCTGGTTTTTTTGTTGAAATTGAATTACAGTTAGAGACTATTATTTGAACTAATTCTACACTCGATTGATGGTAATTTTTTTATGGTAATGAAACTGGATCTTTATGCCTCATTGTTCAATTTTGATGTTATGGTATCTATGTTTCTATGTTATGGTATCTATGTTTTCAATGTTGGTGAGAGTAGCTTTCGGAGCTAGTGAGAGTAGCTATCGGCTTTGGTGAGAGTAGCGTTCTGTTGTTGGTAAGAAGAGTTTTTGATGTTGATGAGAGTATATTTTGTTGTTGGTGAAAGTAACTTTTGGTGGTGATGATTGTAGCGTTTTGTGGTGGAGATAGTAGTTTTTGAAGTTGGTGAGGGTAGCTTTTGTCAGTGGTGATAGTAGTTTTTTGTGGTGGTGATAATAGTTTTTTGCATTGGTGAGAGTAGCTTTTGTTGATGGTGAGAATAGTTTTTGATACAAGAGTAACTCTCTAATGTTAGTGACAGTAGCTCGTTGGTGTTGGTGACAGTAATTTTTGTTGCTGGTGAGAGTAGTTTTCTAGTGTTGGTGAGAGTAGCATTTGTTGTTGGTGAGAGTAGCATTTGTTGTTGGTGAGAGTAGCTTTTATTGGTGGTGATAGTTGCTTTTCGTTTTGGGGAGCATATGTTTTTTGGTAAGCAGTAGCTTTTATTGTTGGTGATAGTAACTTTTGTTATCTCGCCGGAGGTTGCTGGAAATCTCACCAGAGTAACTTTTGTTACTAGTGACAGTAGATTTTGTTGTTAGTGATAGTAGTTTTTGTGATCTCGCCGGAGGTTGTCGGAAATATCATCAGAGTAGCTTTTTGTTGCTAGCTACAGTAGCTTTTGGTGTTAGTGACAATAACTTTTGTGGTCGCCGGAGTCTGCCGAAAGTTGACCTGAAGTCGGCCGAAGTTTGTTAGAGGTCGGCCGGAGACCCACTGGAGTTGACCGAAAACCTCGCCGGAGAGGAGAGAGAGAATGACTGTTGATTTTGTACTCTAGTGGCATTTATGTAAATATATTGGTTTTTAATATCTAAAATATAACACTTTTTTTAATCTAGTGACCTTATAAGAGGAAAAACTAGTTGGTGGTCTTATGGCTAAAAAAACATTTCAAGATGCACATATATATAATTAACCCTAAAAATTATGGGATTAAGCCTTGTAGAGTTGTAGTCAAAGTTATAGTGCATCCTTCTTTCTTTGCCGTTTTTTCCTTTTGAAGCACTTCTTAAAATCAGCACATGCACCAGGATATGGGATTAGACATGAAAATGGTATAGAAAGCTTTAGAGGGACTACAGTTCAATCTAGTATAGAAAGAGGATTAAGCATGCCCTTAGTCTTTGGCATGGCCAGCCACTTTTGACGTCCTAGTCATCACGGCATCATCAACTCCAAGCTACCCTTTTGGAAAACTCTTCAGTCTTTACAGACACTCAGAGCCACAACATAGTCATTGCTTAATTGGGTCGTGGAAAATATTATGAAGGAAGCTGCTGCACGTAGCGTTAGATCACTACTGGGTCATGACTCGTATATGACCAGAGAAAGCAAGTACTGCAATTCTGTAAATTAATAATGTCGCCGACATCTAACGGCGGGCCGGACTATTATTGGGGTAGGTCAACTACATACAGAAACCAAGTTGATCGAGTACTAGTAGTAATAATTTAAAAGTTCTATTCCTCCTCAGATTCTGACCAAATCAACCTCTCCAAAAAGCTGAGCTCAGCTTCCATGATTCTTCTTCAGCTAAGCTGGAGCTAGCTTTCGTTTGCGTTCTTTTCTTTCTTTCATTTTTCTGGAAAGATGTTTCCACTACATATATGTAGACCTAATTAAGACAAGATAGCATGATTGCTTCCTTGCAATTCACTTCTCTGTATATGAAAAAGGGGTGTTCATTTGAAGTCGACCTATAAAAGCTTCTCTTCTTTTCCTTTACATGTGAAACAGAGTGATTAAAGAAGATTTGCATGCAGCTGGTTAATGGGATTTTTGGTTGGAAGGCACTGAAACTAAGAACTATGATTATCAAAACCGATCACGAATCTAACCTAAAGATATGCTAGCTAAGAGCCTAAGACTACTTACATATTCTGTGTTATCTTCTTATTAAATGGATTATTTTGCAGTAAACAAGCATAGGATTGGTTTTACATGTCTCATTTTGAGTAGCACGACCGAGTTGGGTTAGATTCCTTGACCAAATCAATGAACAGTTTCATCATAATCTCTACAAGGAAAAAAGATGGGGAGCGACAAGTCTGATTTTGAAGCTTTTCTTTAATGTAATGCACAATCATGCATCTCCAATTATATATCACTTTAAAAAAGAAAGACGACCTTTAATGATTTCAGGGTTTAGTCTGGCTGATTAAACAATATAGCTAAGTGCATGTTAGTGGGGGTTTATAATAATCATACATGAACAATGACAAGTAAAGCATACTAATTGTTCTATCTTTTATCTAAAATTCTAGACCGGCCACCTTATTTATATTAGCAGTTGTTGTTCTTGTTGAAATTCCTTTTTATAAATTATTTGGAGGGACAATTTTGATTCTATATCAAAATGAATAAGTACTTGTTTGTTTTGTGCTTCTATTTTGTAAACACTGCAGCTACTTCAAATAAAAACAAAATGTGTTGTCTCCACATTTGGGATGCATCGTGCATTTTCCCCTACATTTTAAAAAAAAAAAAAAAAAAAAACTGAGAAGATACGTATATGTGGATGTACAGTAATTTTTGAGAGTTGCTAAATCATGTCTTTCTTCAAAAACATTTCGAGCCCCCCAAATAATATCACATCTTCCTCTGAGACAATCGATCAGTTAACAATTTTGAATTTCTTGGCCGGCATCATGTCTTTATATAGAACAACATGTATGTTCTTCTTGCTTGCTTTAGATCTTGAATTAAAGTAAGATCCTCCGCTTAGAACACGTACAAAAGAATGGCTCATACTTTTAGTGCCAACAATTCCCAATACAATCTCTTATGATAAATACGAAGCTGCTTCAACATAATCTCCAACTAAACCATTGAAATTCAGCGTTGGTACTTTCTCTTTTTCTCTCTTTCTTTTTTAGTACTTTGATAAATGCATATCTCTACCTTTGGTAAATGAATTGTATTAATTGTTCCTATTGTTGCTTTTGTAAAACAAAACAAAAAATTACTATCTTTAACTTTTAAGTGATCAGTACTAATAAAATTGAACTACATTAAATGAAAACCAACCTGAATATAACAATAAAGATACTATTTATTCACCCTAAAATCATTATTAAATATTTTGGTGGGAAAACATCACCAATGGTCATTAAGTTATGACTTATTTGACACTTAACTCACTGTATTTTCAACAATATCATTTAACTCACTCAGTTTTACATCCGTCTTTCACTTAACTCAGTGCGTTAATTTTGTTGTTAAAAGCTATTAAAATTGAGGGTATATCTGTCTAAACAATAAAAAAAATGCATTTCTAACTCTTTTTTTTAGAAAAAAAAAAGACAATTTTTTTTCAAATTATATTTAAGTTAAAAAAATCATTTTTTATTAGAAATCTCAGAAATTTAAAAAATTGAAAAAAGTCTAATAAATGTAAATTGAAGGTATATTTGTCTAAATACTAAAAAAATGCATTTCTAACTTTAAAAAAAAAAAAAGACAATTTTTTTTTCAAATTATATTTAAGTTAAAAAACCATTTTTTATTAGAAATTTCATAAATTGAAGAAAAGTCTAATAAATGTAGTTTTAAGTTAAAAATAATTTTTAAGTATTTTGACAAATATACCCTCAATTTTAACGGATTATAACGGTAGAATTAACGACAATGAGTTAAGTGAAAGACGGATGTAAAACTGAGTGAGTTAAGTGATATTGTTAAAAATACAATGAGTTAAGTGTCGAATAAATCATAACGCAGTGACCATTGGTGATATTTCTCTATATTTTGGCACTATTGTTAACACAACCACACCCGTATTATGCTGATAATCAACCTTTCTCAGGTTTGTAACGTTTCTCAATCAGCATAATACATTGCACTATTCTAAGGGTTTTATTTTTATTTTTTTTATATTTTTTAAACACAAAAGGTACTTCTAAATATTTCTCCTTCACCCACCAAGAGAAAAATCATAAAGTTAACAATTAATTTGACCATCCCAACCTATATGGTATGGACATACCCTTATAGCTTTATTTTCAAATACGTCTAACGAAAAATAAAATGGTGTCCTCCAGAGAATTTTGAGAGTGTATGAACGACTTTTCTTTTGGTCAAGGTGTATGTTCAACCTAAGACAACAATGCAAAGTAATGAACTCCCAAATTAGAGGATGTTCTCTCGTCTATGAGAGATAAATCTAGCATCCCTCAACGATGTTCTCTTTCATGGTTGCATAAAAAGGCTTGGTCCCAAACGCTCTTCACATGTGTCGTAGTAGTGAACTAGTGATCAATCTTCATCCTCCTATGTAACGCAGTTATATTTCTTATTGTGAATTTTAATTATGTCGGTTTTCCCTATAAATAACTATTTGAAATATGCTACTATACAATAGTTACTAGTTTTACAACAAATATCACAAAGTTATATGAAGCATAATTTATAATATGTCAACCAACCAAGCCTAATTTTTTTCTCTCTGATACATGAAAGAAAAGGTACAAAACAAAATCTCTAGCACAAACATCTCCTAGCTGATCCAACTGAAACGTTGAGGACCCAGATAAGGGAAGACAATGATTACAAACATATACAGCCTAAATCGATTAGCGATTCTATCAGCTACAAAATTAACCTCCTGAAAGATATATCTAACGTTAGATGAAATCAAACTTAAGAGAGATGAACTTGATGTCTACAATAATTTAATTCTCAAAAGAATGTTCACATTTCCCGTAACGCTATCAATGAGTAATCTAGAATCTCCTTCCACCCAACGTAAAATTGTCTCCTCAACTAAACCTAGCTAATTTCCTAGTCGCTTCCCTCAAACAATGATTACTCCTCTTAAAAATATCTTCCCCAACAGACAACAATACACACACAATTTCCCACCGAACGTGATTTAACAACCAAAAAAAAAAAAAAAAAAAGGAAAAAAAAAACAAATATCACAAGCACCATTCCAAGAGTCCAAACCAACACACATTTTCGGCGAAACAAGCCAAGCACCCGTCCCATTTCCCGACGCTCGCAAAGTCACAAGTCCCAAGTCCCAACCACCAAAACGCCGTTACACATAACGGAGCCGAGACCCAAACGGTTTCCGTCAAATCCGAACACCGGGCGGGTCAAAGACCCAGTCTCTCCTTCTTTGAAAAATGATTACCCTCACGTAGACCCCACGCGCCACCCAAGCTCCCCTATATATATATCCCCATTTCCTCTCACAACACCACAAACCGATTAGATTCCAGCAGAGCAGAGAGGGGAAAGAAAACAAAAACAACCTCCTTCTTCCCCCCTTCACGTGAGGAAGAAGAAGAAGAAGAGGCCAGAAAAACAAAAAAAAAAGATTAGAGCTTTTTCCTTCTTTGATTCTTTGTTTCTTCATCTAGGGTTTGAATTTTAGGGTTGTAATCATGGGGACTGAGATCTTGAGGCCACAGGATTGTCTGATCGAGCGGATCCGAGTCTCTCCGGCGAAGAGTAATTACTATGGAAATCCCATTCCCATTCATGTGGCTAACAGCGTTAGATCTAGAAAGCCGGCGGTGAGGGCGGAGCAGAGGAGGCCGGAGCCGGCGGCGGTGGTGTCGAAAAGGTCCGGCAGGTCGAGCTCCGATGATTTGAAGGCGGAGAAGGTGACGATTTTGAGGCGGGGAGAGCCGATGAGCCGGTTGAAGAAGGCGGCGAGCGACGGCCGGTTGGAGAGGTTGAGACCGGGGCCGACGGTGGTGCCGAAGGAGGTGAGGATTGTGGATTTGAGGACTCCGGTGACGGACATGTATGCTGGATCGGCTTTCGCGATGTCGCCGGAGCCGAGCTCGCTCCCGTTGCCGTCGTTCTCGAGGAAGAACAAGCAGGCATCGAGGAGCTTTGACGACTCGGCGACCAGAGACCTGAGGCGTTTGCTTCGGCTCGAATGACGAAAATTCCAGAGGTCGGAGGATCCGAAGAAGGTCCGCATGGATTCGGATTCGGATTCGGATTTAAAAAATATAAGTGAAGCTATTCTCTTTCTCTTCTCTCCGTCTGTATGTTCGGCGACCCGCGTCATCTAGGTTTCCGGGTCGGATCTGTCCGTGATTTTTTTAAACGGCGAGGCAAGATCCGGAAATCTGGAAAAAAGACGAGGGTGAATTAGTAATTACGTACTACTTGGTAGCGCTTGTTTATGGGGTCGTTGATGAATGGGTAAATTTGGAAGTTAGGCTGAGGTGGAAGAAGGAAGAAAGTGGGAAATGGGGGGTTGATTTGTAATATTTGGGAAATTAGTTTGGGTTGGGAAAATTAAGAATTTGAGATATGGTTTAACTTATGTAGTGTATGTGGTTATGAATATGTGTAAGTGTTTCTGCTCTGTTGGGGAAAATATGGAAGGTGGGTTGCTTATGTATAATGTACTTTGTAAAGGAAGGAAGATATTAAAGTTTGGGGCAGAATTTATATACATCTTATGCTTGGTGTCAACTACTCTTTTGTTGCTTTGGTTTAAATTCTCTACTTAGTAGCATTTTGGAAAATGTTGATGTATTTACAAATTTCACTAGAGGGAGACTTGAGAAAAGGTTCAAACTTGGGAGAATATTAGGCCACACTGATCCTTACATGAGCTATGTGCACCTCACGTGACTTTTTCAGGCAAGTTGAGCCTCATCCAGCCATAGCCTTTCGTATAGCTGCTCATGTTTTTAGAGAGGCGAATGCGCTGACAGATGCAATGGCAAACCTAGGACATGAGATTTTAAATGATTGTATTTCGTTTGGGAAGCTGCCTACTAAGGCTTCCAAGGGCGCAATGAAAAAGTTCAGACTAGAAGAAATTGATGTGCTACATATCAACTCTGTAAATTGTAAGACATTCAAATGAGGCGTACGTTCCAAGTAACTAGAAATTAGGATCATAATGAATGATAATCAACTATTTGGTACTGCTACTAAATTGGTATACTTAATAGAGAAGTAAATTGGATGTGAAGGCGAATGTTGATGCTCTATTGGAATCGGCGGCGGAATCTAAGGTTCAGTTGGATACAAATCTTTTTGACAGAGAAATAATAATAGCAGAATGAATGTATGGAAACACATCATTTCTCCCTTCTGCCTGATCATTCCCTAATCCCCATGCTGCTGAAGCATGCATTGGCTATATTTTATGGATTGAAGTTCTGCCCACGTGAAGGACTGTCTCGTTTCGAAGTAGAAATTGATGCAAGCAATGTCATGTTGTTGATGATAGTAATCGGCAGAAAGTTCATCGGAATTGCAACAATGCAGCTCATACCGTCACTAGAGCAACACTGCCTTTAAGGGAGTCATTGTATTGGAAAGAATCTGGGCGGGCCTTCAAGGCTTGGAAATGCTTTGTGGAATCATGTAATCCAAACTGGGGGTGGTACTCCTTATCTTAGCTTGATCGAGCCCACCATTGTATTGATCGGAAAAGTGATTTGAAAGAAAACTAACAAACCACTGTTTGTTAGTTTTCTTTCAAATCACTTTTCCGATCATAAGAACAATCTTTAAACAAAACAAAATGCACTGCTTAATTAATTAACTAGTTCGAAACAGATAATTATAGTCCAAACACCATAAACACCCATATATAAATCTGGCCAAGACCAGAATAGCATGCATATAAGCAAAATGAAAGGAAAAGAAGGAAAAAAAAATAACAATAAATAACTGGCTATAAATAGAGCTAGCATTATCACTCATCATAAGCATCCATGATCCCCTCACAAATCTCCTTAGCTTTCTTGAGCATATTGATTCTCTTTTCAAGACCCTTGCGTGCCAAAGGATAGTTCTCAAGCATATCCTCAAATAAATGAGCAAAATGTGGCCTCTTCAAGATCTGCATAAAGAACATCTCCAAATCCATGTATGTGTCCAGAAGGTCTGCAACATTCGACTGCAAATGAGAAGCCATACCTTCACTAAAAGTTTCTATATGTATCTTCCGAAATGCAATTGATTGCATTCTGACGCTAAAGGCTTCAGATAGTAGATCACGCGAGTAATTCCTAAGACCTTCAACCACAATCTCCCCAATACCGTCCACAATAATTGTAGAGGGCTTGTCCGGATCATCAAGGACTCCATGGATGAATTCATCGCATTTGGACATTAGTCTAGTATACTCGGAAAAAAACTCCTCCTTTGTTTCCTCATTCACATTCACGGTACAATAATTCTCCTGCGTCCACTGATACGACCTCTGCGTCATTTTGTCCATTAGATTATAAACAAGCGACTCAACATGGATACAAAGATGAACATATCTCGACAGATAAGTCATTAGCACAGAACGAGTTACTTGCATGATCACATAATACCAGAACATATCCAGAAACCAGTAATCATGGTGATATTCCACCCCAGCTAGATCTGCTGTAAGATCCGCGGTAAGTTTCGCTGCAAGACCACTGGCTTTTCCTACCTGCTGAGTAAACATACAGTAGTTGATCTCTGATTGTAGGAAGTTAGTTTTGAGGTCACGTCGGAAAAAGCTGGAATGCAGCCGGCCACGTTCATCCTTGAACTGACTGAGCATCTCAGCCAGGTTTGCAGTGCCGTGCATGCTCTTGTCATCCGGATACTCATCAAATTCTCCTTTCACAAGAATTTTTATGAGAGATTCTTTGGACAATGCCACCAGTTGCATGAAAGTGGCAACCGCCTCTTCAGCCGATGAAATACTAGAAGGCAGCAAATTAAGTTCCGAGAGGCAGTAACTGAGCTTGGCATCGATCTTCTTAGCAATCTCTGGCAAGTCACTAGCTCTGGTTGGGACTGGGATTTCAATCCCTTCCTCCTTGCATGAATTGATGACAGGTCGGATCTTGCGGCGGGGAACTACAGCATCTTGGCTTGCTTCTCCCAGTTCTGATCTGGTCTTTCTTTCTTTGGAACGTCTTGATGATTTATTTTTCCTCTTTCTCCCCATTTTTGAAGTATACAAATGGTCACAACTGAAAGAAGGTGAGTGGAGAACTTGAGAGTGATTTGGTATTCAAGGAGGAGATTTTTCGGTTGGAAGCATTGGCACTCTAGCAATCTTAAATTCTTTGTAGCTAATTTCCTTAATTAGGTGCATGTATGATGCACGCATGAAAAGTTTTTCATGTTTCCAATACATAAAATTAAATTCTGGCTTTAAAATTTGAATTCTCTTGGGTATTTGGACTGCCTCATTTTTTTTTTTTTTTTTTTTTTGAGAAATGGACTGCCTCATGTTGTATGCTTTGGTTAAAGAAGTTTGCGTCTTTTCAAATATCAATGATTTTTGGTCAAATCGTTCTCTGGTAATCATTATACAAGTAAATGAATGATCTAAATATACAGGTCTACAGAGGTTAAACATACAACGACATTGCATAACAAAGGATCTGCACAAAAGGCGGGATCATACAATGAAAGCATTAAGAGTTCACCTTCACAAAAGTTTGGGAATAAGCAGCAGTTCTCATACATAGTAAATGCCAAATCGGTATTACTGTATTAGTGATTCTTGTTAATGAACATGGTGGAACAGGCATCAACCAACAAAAAGCTTTACATTGGAGGTTCAAACTCAACTCACAACAGCTAAAACCCTAACACAGGGGCTTCTTTGACTCACCACCTATAAAATAGACAGTTCAACATCAAATGTCTTTTCTGATCAAATTTACTTTCCCACATATCCACGTTTCAGGAGGTAGTACACTGTAAACGAGAAAGAAATGGAATAGTACTGTCATAATACTCAGCAAATGCAAAGAGATCAGAATTAATATTGCTAAAATAAAAGTTCAACATAGTAAAGGGGGTTTCTCTAGAACAATAATATGGTACAGGAGGAGACAATGAAGATAATGATTTTAAATTGTCAATTTGTATCTCAAGGTATCTTAGACAATTGAACAATCAGTAGCGATTTGAATGTCCAAATGAACACTTGTTTCCATCCAGGAAAAAGAAAAAGGGAAAGAGAAAAACCCCCCACAGGTTTAGAAGGGGGGAAGGCGACTCAGTCAATCATTAGATTAGATTAACTTACAACAAGATAATTCCGCTGAAGAAGGAAAAGACATTGTGAAGTTCTATAATGGAACAAAGAAAGGCAAGGACGATTCTCAATCTTTCTGATTTTTGGGGGTTTCCTCTTTTCCATAAGAATAAAAAATTTCAAGGATGGTGGGTATGGCAGGCATATGATCACCATCTCTAAATATCAGAATCTGAAGTCAGGATCGACATCCATTGCCCAAGCAAACTTTGCCAGGAGAGACTTCTGGAATATCTGTGTCAATAGCAAATGGTCTAGCTTATTAGCACCAGCTCTTTATACACATGTACAAATCACTTATTGTTCATATAAAGACCCAAAAATGGAGCATATCTGTTGGCAGTAGCTCCATTGAAAAAATAATTTGGATAGCTCACCTTCTCAATGGGGACTTCATGTCGTTTGCACCATGCAACGGTGATTCTAGGATCAAGATAGTTGATTTTTGATGTTCCCAATGCAATTGTTTTCATGTCGTCTTTGGTTTGCATATCCAGTTTTACTTTATCAATCTTTTTATTGGCATCAGCTATCTTCTTCTGTAACCTGTAACAAATAAAAAAACTAATCTACTGAACCACCATACTCACCAAAAAAAAAAAATGAAGCAAACAACTAGTCGTATTACGCTTCTGGGGTCAAATTTCTCTTCTGCTTTCCATCAGCATCTTTCAGTGGGGGCTTTCCATTTCTTGCCCTGTCTAAATCTGTCTTTAGCTCTTTTACAACACTCTGCAACCGGAAAAGAAAATTAGGTCTGGAGCAATAATCACATATTGTACTTATAATTCATGTACGAGCACGCAATTACAATGAAGTTGCAGATGAGGTCATCCTGTCATTACCTGAAGGTCACTAAGCTTTTCCTTTAGCTTGTCCATTTGTGATTCATGAGACTTTGACACAGCACGCTGATGATTACAGATAATAGCAACCTGCAAAGTAAAATACCAACAATTATAGATGCCACATAATAAAAGATAGTAGTACAAGTTCTCATGGGATAGACTGTCTTCACCTTCTTGTTTGCTGTATCATAAAAAACTTTTTTCTTCAATACATCTCCCTCTGCAGTTTCCTGGTACAACTGCCATCAAGAAAATGATAAATAAGAATCAGTATAACAGGTTCCTGATGAATTATCTCTTGGCCATACTGAACATTTTACAATAACACCAGTCATGGTTTGTAAGGAACAAAATGCTTTTATATGCTTGTGGAAACATGTAATGCTAACGTGATGACAATGTAGTATTAACAAAGCAGACAAAAAATAATGTAATGAAACTGAACTATTTAGGGAGGTTGGATGAACTTCTATTCATGGACAGTAAGTACATTCTAGCCTATAGTAAAAAAAAAAAAAAAAAGGTCTGCATTTTTGTTTCTTTAATTTAATCTGATGATAAATAAAATTAAACTTGAAAATAAACTTCTTTTAATATTTATCAGAACTATAAGTCAATAAGCATCAAAGCTCCCCGGGATTACGAGTATTTCATCCCATCTGAGGTAAAAGATTCCAAACAGTTAGATTCGGCGAACAAATAAAGAAAACATTTACCATGTTATCGGTATTTTCATTAGCAAAAGTATCAGGGGTTTTATATCTAACCATACAATGAAAACAAATTATGTAATTGTATATCTATATAAAATGCTTCCCCTACATTTTTTTGTGAGACACTAGTGCATTTTTTGTTACCGCTTGTCCAAAATTGTGCACAGCTAGAAATTTACCGAAAATTTCGAGTCTTTCAGCATTAAGAGAGTCCTATTATTACTTGGGAGTTATATTTCAAATAGGAATCAGCTGATATGTAAAACATAAAAAAGCACAGCAAGAAACATAAAGTTCAAAAAATCAGTGAAGACCAGCACCAACTTACTTCATCATCCAATGTGATAGATGCATTGTATGTACGGAACACTTTTGCAGTAAGACCAGGCATCAGTTCCTTTAGATGTGCATTCAATTTACTGGTATCTAACTTGTCAAAGAGATCATCACTGTCCTTTTTCCCTGAAGCAAATATGAAAAGAAAAATATAATTCATGCACTTTGAAGTCATGTACAGACATATATATAGATGATATACATGACTGCTGTGTTGTTGTTTTTGTGTGTGTGTTTTGTGTTTGGTCTTTTTTTTTTTTTTTTTTTTGGGGGGGGCGGGGGGGGGTGGGTGTAAAATTGTGATCAATTTTCTGAAGTCTGCAGTGAGGAAGTATGCTCCTGACAAAGTAGATATTATATCAAAATGTTCTAACAGTGCAAGGTCCACATTGTGGATGTCAGCTCCAAAGCATCTATCTCTCCACATACACACAAATATCTGTGTGTGTGTGTGTAGCCACACAAAAGTGACAAATACTAAATTTAGAAACCAGCTACTCACCTTCCTGGAACTTTTTTATTTCCTTGTAAACAGCAGGTTCTACTTCAACAGTATTTTCATATCGGATGGAATCTTTACCAAGGAAGTTGAACTGATTTGAAAAGGACAAGAAAAAAAAAATTGACATGTCATTTTCTGGTGATTAAACAAATTTATAAACAATTGGAACAATTTAGAATTCCAATAAACGTACCTCCAATGAGTTGGGAGGAATTGCTTTTACATTCTCTACTTTTAATGTGCAGCAACCAACAGTATCAGCTTCATCATCATCCTGCAGGCCGTAAAAATGTGAAGCATTCATAAATAACTGTCTTAGTCGATTTTTTTTAGCATAATTATTTTGACCTCTCATGTTAATTCTCCCTCTCTATAAGTAAGAATTAGCTGCACAGATCCTACTACACTATACTGTCGATACTGGATAGTGAATGTAAATGTTCGGCTGATGCTTACACTACTTGTTAACCTACATAAAAACCTTGTTCAAAAACACTCAAGACACTAAGAGTTGAAAAGCCAATTTATCCTACGCCAGAATTCATCTTACACCAGAAGAGTGCTTGCCATACATACATATATTTTTATTATTATTATTTTTATTTTAAATTCATAACATCATGTGGAGCCTAGCACAAGCTTGAATGTGGTTAAAAAAGTCTACATAGGCTCAGTTAAAGTACAACTGCAAATTATACCTTCTCATTTCCAGCCCTCAGAGCAAGTTTGTCAATGAGATACGTAGCAACAGCTATTTGCCGCTTTGCAGGATCTCTACTTGTAAAATCCCTAGTGTATGCAGCCCTGATATCTCCTATGTAGTCCTGCAATCAAAATAGTAGGTTTCTCCATAAAAAAGATGGCATTCCTCTTCGACATTATCATATAACAAATCACTGTAATCAAAAGCTTATAGCACATCTTCATCTAAACACCTTCAACTTCCTTGCTTTCTCATATTTCTCCTTGTCGCTTTGCCCCTTCAAGGCACTACTAGCTGCAAGAAATACATATTTGAACTCCTTTGGATTGATTGGATCATTCCAGAAAGCCAACCATGTAACAGTATTGTCATGCCTTACTTCTTTCCACCTGCGTAAAAAAATGTACCAAGTTAACCTCAAAATAGTTCCAGAAGAGAAGATAAGTAGATCAGGAATAAACAATATCCTTTAAATTCAATATATTGAAAACAGAGAGGAAGAACAAACCTTTCACCCGGAATGGGGCATTCGGGAACCTCAGCATCCTTTCCTATATTTATTGTAACTTCACTTGGACTAATCCGCCTCTTCAGCTTTCCTGACTGATACCATGAGTAGTGATAGTTAACGGCAACACGAAGTAAGGAATACTCTGAACCTATGTAAGCACTTCAACAGATAATGCATATCAAACTATCTCATCATGAACAAATCAGAAATCTATGTCACAGAAAAGAAGAAAAATCAAACAAACCTTCGGATGCTCGCCACGGCCTCGGAATAATCCAGGTGGTTCAACTCTGAAGTTTCCAACCTGTATTGAGATTACAATCAGAAACCACATGTGTAAATTAAATGCAAACAAACAACAGAGCTATGCTATTATCATCTATAACACATTATAATCAGGATATCGGGAAATGGATCACAAGAAGCATATCCATATTCAGAACCATCAGAAAAGCGCCATAAATTTGGAAGATATATTGCACAGATAGGCAGACTGCGAAAGAGGAAAGATAATCAAAGCTAGAGATAACCTTCTCTTTTACTCCATCAACGACAGCCCACATATACTTCTCCTCTTGTTTCAATTTCTCTTCCTTGACAGCTTTCTTCTCCTGCATCAACAGAAATTCCATGACAGTCAGGCAACAGGACAAGGAAATCTTCTCCAAATAGTATACGTTGTCACCATATATAAGCCACTACTGATGTAATATAGGAACTTATAGATCAGTCTGACGTAATATACAAGGAATGGATACAGTGACGCTAAATGCATCCCTCACATGTAAACCAAAAAGGATCAAGAAAGGAATGCATTGATCTCTTGCCAATCCATAATGAATAATCAAAAGATCATGACTTGTTATTGACAATAGATATTCCAACAGTATGCCATGGAAAGACATGCTTTACAGAGAAACACTTGCCAAAAAGTGCATTGGGGATAAAGACTGTTCGGATCACTAACAAAAATCCAGAAACCAAATCCCCAACTTGTTTCAATAATAAGTCCCTAATGCTAGTAGTGAATCATAAAGGAGCAGCAAGCATAATAACATCAAGATCCCAAAACTTGACAAACATGGGTGGAACACCATAAACTATACTGTAAAATAAAACCGGGGGGCAAATACGACTGGCATGTCTGTCAAAACATAGCTTCAGCATTCCATTATTGCTTAGTACAAAAGTGAGCCCAGACATGTAGAAAACTGAATCTTGCCAGTAAAACCAATAATGGATACAAAAACGGTTTGGTTAGTATCAATCTCTTAAGGCAAACTTTTTTATATCGTTATTATGGATACCACCAACTTACTTCTGTACTCATTTGTTTCTTCTTCTCCTTTTCTTTCTGATACCAGTCGTATATTGGTTTGAAATCACAAGCATCCAATTTCTGAATTACATGGTTCTTCCCAAGCAACTTACGCCAATCATTCCAGAAGTTGTCTCTGAAAGTTTTTTTCTGCACATATTCTGTATCTATCATCACTGCATACATTGTTGCAACCTGCAAGGCAAAATACTTTTAGTTAATAACTTTCAGAAATGAAAACTTAAGCATATAAAGTATGTCAAGGAGAAAATAGATCGGCAAGAGTAAGAAACCTCCTCTTGGTCAGGAGTCAAGTTCACTGGCTTGCCATTGTAGAGCATCTTTACCCCGTGAGGCTTGTAAGGAGGTGGGAAAATGACACCATTGTGCTCTAAAGTAGTCCATTTTTTCTGCCCATCATTAGAGCTAGGTCCTTCTCTTGTTGACTTAGAATACTTTGAAAACTTATCTGGTTTTTTGCCTTTCTGGATCTTTTTCTGGATTGAGGATGAACTGACTTTAGATACAGTTTTCTTCGTCAGAGATGATTTATCAGCAGATGTGGCTTTCTTCATTCTCTGGGAAAGTGTCATGTCATCATCATCTGTCTTTGGCTCTGTTTTGGCCGACACCTGCTTGCTCTTTATAGATGTTGAAGACTCTGCAATTTTTGACTTTTTAATTGAAGACTGCTCAGCATAATTCGCCTTATCTAGAGGCCTCTTACCTGACACCAAAGAGGAGCTTTTCCCTTTATCTATTGTGCTCGAACCATTCTTCTGACCCAATGGCTTCCTTTCTTTAGCGTCACTTGGCTTACAGCCTGAGGTTCTCACATTGGACTTATTAACCCTTGTCGATAAGGGTTTATCATCTTCATCATCTGAATCTTCCTTTTTGACATTGTTTATTTTAGCCTTCAATCTGGAATTTATCGGTTTTTCATCGTCAGAATCACTGTTGTCTTCAGCAGGGTGTTCAATAGGAGTATTTTCTTCTTTAATAAAGACCGACTTGTTTTGTTCTGATAACTCTTTTGGGATTGCTGTGGGAGATTTCCCTGGTGACGCCTTTGTAGATGGAGCCATCTTAACCTTTTGAACACTAGAGTTTACACCATTGGAAGAATGTACGTCAGAGACTCTTCGTGGTTGTCCATCACACCTCTGAGACGATAATTTCTTTGTGTCTGTGTTTGACTGATTTTGTTTAGATGCTGTAGACCGTTTGAAAACTAAAGGTTCCTCGTCATCTTCAGATAGATTTGGATTAATATTATTCTGATAAGCCATCAGCAAACTTTGTGCTCTACTTGCATGTAGATCACCTAAATCATGCAAAACAGAACATATATTTCAAAATGGGTACACTCCCCCAACAATTACAATGAAAAGCACACATGTGAGGCTAGATAATTATCCATAAACAACAGCAGAAATATTATCAATATGACCTAAATCAGATGCTGTAGACCGTTTGAAAACTAAAGGTTCCTCGTCATCTTCAGATAGATTTGGATTAATATTATTCTGAAAAGCCATCAGCAAACTTTGTGCCCAACTTGCATGTAGATCACCTAAATCATGCAAAACATAACATATATTTCAAAATGGGGTACACTCCCCCAACATTACAAAGAAAAGCACACATGTGAGGCTAGATAATTATCCATATACAGCAGAAGATATATCATCAATATGACGATAATTCAGGCAATTCTCTTCACAATTGGTTCCACACGTTAGCCAACTTTGTAATGAACTATGAGACCTCTGACATTCCCATTAAGCTTATCCAAGGCATCTAATGTGACCCTAAGATTCTCCTCAAGTTTTCTGTTCAAATTACTGTAAGGTAAAGTTTTGGACAATCTGTCCATGTAAAGACTGGCAATGACAAAATAAGTAAAAAGGGACCAAATTGATAACAAGGAGAGTTACTCACCACCATTCACAAGCCCTACAAAGCAGAGCCTAGCATTGTCTCGAAGTTAAAAGAAAACCCGAATTTCTAATTGCACTTATTGTATTACCAATTAGAGCTGCATGAACTACAGACAACCAACAACTCCCCCAAAGTTCCTTTCCCCCAATCTCCCAAAACAAAAGATACAAGCTTTGATTAAACAACCCAGAAAAAGCAATACAATTTGATCAAAACCACAACAGATAAACACGTTCGTTATATATATATATATATTCAACAATGTTTGCCTCACACGAAACTCAGAAACAGCTCAACAACTTGAACCAAACTAAACCTAAACCTAAAAACCTAGCAATGTAAAAAAAAATATTAAGCCCATTATTTCCGTCTTCACTGTTTCAATTCCCTCCACTGGAACCCTAATTTCAATTCAAAAATGGTGCGAGAGAGAAAGCAAAAGGCGAGAGGCTTGAGACGTACTTGTTCGGCAAATGTATTGAATGCGATTGCAGCGTTTTACTGTCTGAAATTTAGGGCAAAACCGAATGGTATTGAGCTGAGTTTAATTTATATATTAGGGCAAAGCCGGGACCGCCAGACGACGCCGTTTTTGGGGTTAGAGAGAGAAGGAGAGCTCCGGGGGCTGATGATCTGATTCTGGTGAGAAAGAAGGGAAGAAAGGTTTGGCCTTGGCCTTGGGACAGGTTTTTACAGAAACCGATCAGGAAAATTTGACATCTCCCAAAACCGGCCCAGACTTGTTTCTTCTTCACGTTTTTGGCCCTTTTGCCACGTTTTTAAGGTTCTGTCCTTGTTTAAACGTTGCGTTTTGAGAGGGAGGTGAGGTGAAATGTTGACACGATAGGTTGGGAGTAATGGATACAATTGGAACCTAGGGCTTGGATGGACCGTGGTTGGATTGTATCGACTTAAATCTGAAAAGATACTCGGATTTAGATTATGTTTATGTTAGATTTAGTTTCACGGTCCGTTGAGTATTGGATTTGAACCATATTACGTATTATTATGTAGCGATTTATTCCCATAAAAAAATGTAGCAATTTATTTTAATATCTATATATAAGCAAAGTCATATTAGTGGATTTGACTGGATAATAAGTTACTTTAAGAGATGAGTTACCGGGTCAGGTATTGTGTATCCTTAATCTCAATTGGGGTTTATACAATTTGAAGACATGTTGATTTCCTATGTCTGTTAGGGTTTCCTAATGTTTGGAATAGCCTCAGTGTTGCAGCACCCTAATTTTCCCTCTGAGTTGTTGATGAGATGCCTATGAGATTTGCGTCATCTCTAGCATGTAAGGCTGTTAATTCTAACATAACTCGATAACACGACTTGGAACCCGCATGATTAAAAACAAAGTCATTTGCATGTTAACCTGCTACGACCCAATTAACAAACAAGTAATTTACATGGTAGATGGCCAAAACGAAATGAACCAGTGTCACTCATTTATTAAACGATCAGGGCGGGTTGTACATAGTTCGTATACACAACCAATTTTTTTTTTAAATGAATTATTCATAGACATTAATATATGATCCTAACTTGGGTATAGAATAGTACAAAAGACGACTACTCCATGTAAACAATTTGAGCATTAAGTATGTAGTTAATACCAAACAAAAATACTTGGCCTTGTAGGCAATTTATTCTACTTGCCTCCACAGGCCTAGTACGCAATTGTGGTACGGTGAAACCAGTCACTTCCAAATGCTCCTAAAAGCGCTTTCGCTAACATAGACATAAAACTAGGGCCAATTAGTCGGGGCCCAGTCTCACAAGAACTAGACTTAAGTTGGTCGACCCATATGAACTTGCACCCACAAGACCCAGGCCCAAACCCAAGCAAAGCTGACAAAAGCACAGGTAGAGTACCCTGTACCTCCTGCTAAAGCATCACCATTACCGTCTCTAGTAGCCAATCTTTCCAGCCCATCGTTACTGAACTTAGACTCGACTCACCACGAGACCCAAGGCAGTCGACAACCAATAGCCGATCTGCTACTTAATAATTTTCAACAAAGTCAAACTTACCATAGGCCATCGATCAGTACCACAAATTCATTGTCGTTGGGAACCACGAGTTGCATCAAGAATACAACAGATCTCGACACCACCTACTGAATCAAACTCCCACCCAGTGAAATCAACCAACTCCACCGTAGGGTAATTGACACCTTCGCGCACCACCATTGTCCTCAAGCCTTGATAACCGTAGACCTATGTATGCCCAGTCAAGCTTGACACTGACACTGCACCACGATGGCCAAGCCACTGCCGCATAGACTCGAAGCCATTAGGGTTTCGTTACACAACTAACTAAATATGAAATATTTTTAGAAAGTTAACATCTTAAAGAGATGCTATGGTGAAGTTGTGTACTAGTATTTTAAGATTTTTACATCTTTTTCAATCACGTATCTTAAATGGGTCAAATCATGACCCACTTATATAGTATAAATAGGCCATCAAATTAACTTTCACACGACTTGATTAATAAATGGGTTAGACGGATCACATATCAGAGTGCGTCACCCATTTAATAAAAAAGTTAAGTTTGAGTTTGTTTATTGTGACATATTTATAACCATGACACGTTTAATATCTTGATATGATATGCACTAGACTCAACATGACTCATTGACAACCTACCAACATACATAACAATATTGTTGGTTTTTGACGCATTGGTGTTGTTATTCTTAATGTGAGTCATCAGTTTACCGTGAGATACTCCTCATAAGTAAGAAGATTTCAAAAAAGAAAAAGAAATAACCTTGAACTCAAAGGTCATCTCTTGCCTCTTGCTTAAAGTAAGGATGATTGTATATATAATTTTTTTTACTAATTTTTTTGAAAGAATATAATATTGGAATTTTTCATGGTAGTTTTCTGATACTTGATGCTTATTCTAAATGATAATGACGACCATGAGGTTATCAAATATGCATCAATGTATTTCATTAACATTAAGAATATAAGAGCATCTTCAGCAATGCAGCCATTTTTTAGTCAAATTTTAGCCAAAGTAGCTAAAAGTTATTTTGGCTAGCCACTTTAGAAATATGTTTATATTAGTTCTCTCTATTTAATTAGGTTTGAATTTATATTATTTATTGAATGAAGATAAAATAGTTTAAATGTATTTAGAAATGCATAAAATGACTAAAAAGAAATATTTTAAATTAACAAAAATAATAGAGAACCTCATCTCGTTCTCTATATTTAGGAGCATAATAGCTAATAAAATGAAGAGCCACTTAGGAGTTTAGTGCAGTTGCTAAAATTGATAAAAAGCTAAATATGCTCTCCAAAATACCTAAAGAGCCAAGATAGAGAGTCTGCTAAAGATTCTCTAAGTATTTAGTATTCATCTCACTCTACAAACTCAGCCACTGTTGGTGATGAAAACTTCCGAAGAGGAATTTGACACACCAATAAATGCGGACTGGAGCGAGAGCTGACCAGGAAAGATCGAGAAGTTTCCTTGGGGAGTTGACTTAGAGTTCGACCGTCGGCTCAAAGATGAGGGGGTACCTACAGAAAACATTCCGATGCCTAAGTTAGTACGTTTCTTAGTCGAGTCTAGTGATAGGAATAAGAATGAGATGGTTTACCTGGACATCAAGCCTTCTTTATATAAGTAATGACTTACTTGGGGGGAAGCCGTCGTTACTTCCACTTTTATGGGTGCATCTACTTACATACTTATGATGATAATCATTGCTGCATTAACGATGGTTAATCATGATTCATTTACGATAGTCATTTATCATGCATTCATAACCATAATCATTGCGCGTAGTTAAGGCCGTATTAATCATCGCTTTTATGATCGATATTTATCGCCATATTAACTATAGAGTTAGTAGTTGACCACCCCTACAATGCCAAATTTTTTTTACTTGGGAACCTGTCCCAAGAGAAAATTTCCAAAGCCCAGACCAGAACTCGAATATGCCTCTGTCTCACAGCAGGTCCATCGCCGAATTTTTTAGTCCAACCTTGCCTGCTCTCTGCGCTTATAGAGGTGCGTCATGCCCCCAGCACCTCGGCCACCGTGCTGGAGCCTAACTTCCCGTCTTGCTTGCGTATAGTGCCCCTGACCAGCACCATCATCCTCGAGTTGTGCCCCCAGTGCAGCTCAAGCCAGATGTCGAGCCTAAGGTACCCTGATGGGAAGCTCTCTCTCTTCTCTCTGTGTTTTTTTTTTTGGCTTGTGACACCATCACAGAGTACCGCCAATGAGTGATACTGAAATTCCCTAGGATAGACGAGTCTCTCTTATCGTATTATGTGGGCTCCGTTGGCGCTCCCTGACTTTAAAGCTTTTCAGCCTTCTCAATCACTTGATTCCTTGAACATTTAGTTTCTTAGGCCATGACTGTTAATCTTGACATCCATGATGCTCATCTCGATGACAGTGGTGCTTGTCTCGATGACGGTAACGCTTCTCCCCATGACATTTTTCTCAGCGACGGTGATGCCTTTCTCGATAACAATGACACGACCTTGATGACCATCATCGATGTTTCCATGACTGTGACTGCGACGCCTTTCTCGATGACTGCACTGCCGATGCTGATGATTGAGATGCCAATACAGATGACGACGATGACTTCTCAATGACAGTGATGCCTGCGTAGATGATTGGTACACTAGCATTGATGACGGTGACTACTTTTCTATGACTACGACGTTGACTCCAACATCGATGACACCTTTCACTATAACCGCGACACCAACCCAATGACCATCTAGAACGGTTGGCACGATCACTCTCTCAAGGGCCACCTCCTCAAGCGTTTACCGACATGCCTTTTTAAATTATTAATCGTTCGAGTATTATCATCGTATGTACTAACCTTGAGTTCTTGACGCAATTGCTCCCTCGAAAGCCTGCCTTTGTAAAAGTTCACTTTTTTGTCTCTTCCAGAATTCACCTCCATGAGAGAAACTCACCTCCATGAGCCCTTGCTTCCTTGAGAGTTTTCAACTCGCCTCCTCGAGAGTTCTTCACTTTGAGAATTTTTTTATGTGACGTATAATTCACTTCCCTACATGCCCCTTTGTTTTTCTTTTCTGCACGTGTAGTCACCCAGAAAGAAAAACAAAAACGCAATGTATTAGAGAATTTGAAATCGAACTTGGGCTATTAGCCGACAATCTCTTATGGGATGCCCTGAGGGATCTGCATCTACTATCAATCTCGCAAGCTACGTTTCTCAATCTCCACGTCCCACAAGAATAAGATTTGTCATCTCGTCCCACCCTCGTGTACAGTGAGAGTGAGGTCCATCATCCCAGCCCCACCTTTAGTAAGGGTGAGGTATACTAGCCCACCCCCACCCCCATCGCTGGTAAGGTGTGATCATACCAACCCACCCCGTCGCAGGTGAGAGTGTGGTCTATCATCCCACCCCGCCACGGGCGAGGGTGAGATATACCAGTCCACCTTGCCGCTAGCGAGGGTGAGGTATGCTAACCCACCCCAACCGCAGGTAAGGTGAGGTATACCAGCACACCCCCACCGACGGCTAGGGTATGGTCCTACCAGCTCACCCCCGCCACCGGCGAGGGTAAGGCATACTAGCCCACCCTTGCCACTTACGAGGGTGAGATCCAGGAGGTCGCACAAGTTAAGCAAACGCTATTTCAGTCACTTCGGCCACCAATCTCAATTGCATTTCAAGATCAATTATGAATGAAAATCACAGGAGTAACTACTAATTACTAATCTATTATTACATGGGTTGGTGCCCATTTGGTAATTTGAATGGAGACTTGCCAAAGTCCCCATAAATTTAAGTTGCGTGCCCTCGAAGATTGGCTCGGTTACATTCATCGATCACTTTTTTCAGCGCATGCTTTCTTGGACTAGCTTGTACTGGTTCCTCTAGTTATTCATCCAATCAGTGTGTTGCTTGCCCTCTTGGCGAGAGGTCCGCCAACACCTTCGTTGGTGGCACTGAAGGTGCCCGTATCTGTTACTTTGTTGATTTGGCAAGCGTCACTGGTGGCCTCGCTGATGCATCAACCTTTACATCTAGACGTCCGGAGGCAAGTTTGGATCTTGGATTAGGTTTGGGGCAAGTCAGTGTGGGGTTTAGGTTTCGTCACTGCCAGTCCTCAATGACAGAAATGGGATTCCTTAAGGTGTAGATCCCGCCATCACTTTTTAGGGAAAAGTACTCCCCACAGAAGGCCCCACATGTTGGTGACGAAAATTTTTGAAGAGGAGTTTGACTTACCAATGAATGCGGACTAAAGCGGGAGCTGACTTGGAAAGATCGAGAAGTTTCCTTAAGGGGTTGACTCGGAGTTCAATTGTCGCCTCGAAGAGGAGGGGGGGTACCTGCAGAAAGCCCTCCAATGCCTAAGTATGTTTCTTAGTTGAGTCTAGTGAGAGGAATCAGAATGGGATGGTTTACCTGGACGTCAAGACTCCTTTATATAGGTAATGACGTACTTGGTGGATAAGCCGCTATTATTTCCCCTTTTATGGCCGTATTTACTTGCATACTTATGATGATAATCACTACTATATTAACGATGGTTAATCATGGCTCATTTACTACAGTCATTTATAATCCATTCATAACCGTAATCAATGCGTGTAGTTATTATCGTAGTTAAGGTCATATTAATCGTCGCTTTTATGATCGATACTTATCGCCATATTAACTACAAAGTTAATTGTCTTTCACATTAGAAAAGAATTGAACCTCTAATCTAATCTAGTCCTAACTCATTTTCCAAACCCCCTTCACCGCTTTCCAAATCCTAATATAATATGCGAAAACTTGTGCATTACAATAGAAGAGAAATTATATGTAGTGTCATTATCTCTATCTCTCACTGTCTCAAATAAGGATGTGTGATCCACCAGCACGGAGCCACATCATTGGGAGAGAGCCAAATCTAATCTCATACATTCCACATATTATACTATAATCTAAAGATAAAAAACTGAAACATTGTTCATAAGTACAGTGCTATTATTGAATGAATAGTTCCGTGACTCTTTGATCCTTCCATTTTTTAGATATTTACTATATTTCCATGGACATTATTATATATATATATATTTATGAAAATCTAAAGTAACTGTATAATGCATATAAATATCAAAAAACTGTACAATGCATATAAAAAGTTTTGTTTTCATTTTCTTTCATTCATAGTAAAAAATAAGTTCGTATCGAGAAAAAATAATAATAATAAAGTTGTTGATTCGTTAATGCTACTTAGATTTGTATTCCATGGATACAATATTTATGTGTGATTAGTGATGTACGGGACCTTTACTGGAAAAGAATAGGTTTCTGTCTTTCTGATATATTTTAGTTTATATGGGTTGTTTTAGATATAAGATGAGGTTGTCTTTCACCAAATTTTTCAACAAATATTTTGCTAAGAAAGATATATGTATTCTTACGGTGGATTTTGATGCCTCTGGTGAGAAATCAAGATCAAATTTTCTATTTTTTCAAATTGCTTCTGATTAACGTATTCAAGCCTTTTATCGGCATATGAATGAGTTTATAATACACATTTTTATGCATATGACCACTTCTTATTATTTTTTCAATAACGCATGCCAATAACAAAAAGACCCGCAACTAAGCGCGGTCTATTTAGTAAACAGTAAACCCATTATTATTATACTATAATCTAAAGCCCGTGGACTGTTCCTTGGACAGATCACTTACTGTTCATAAGCACTGTTTAGAGGAACGGTCCACACGTACTGTTCATAAGCTCTGTACAGGGAACAGTCCCCTCACTGGTCATACATCTAAAATGGCGGCTTTGTCCTTCTATTGGAAGAACGGTGGTTTTGCCCTTCTATTGCAAGATGCTTTTCCAATTTTTCTGATAGCTGCTGTTTATGGGACCAATATCTTAAAAGCATGTAACAATGTAAGATATGCATTTAAAATGCATAAAAATGAGTTTAGGTGTGGAGTTATATGATTACGCTTTTCAGGAAAAACCAGTTTTGCACATCCAACTATTTAATTCTTTAATCAATAGTATTTAAGTGAACATAAAGCCAAATTGAGATTGATTTCAATAATCAAAAGTATTTAGGTGGGAACATAAGCAGATGAAAGATGCTAAATTGAAAGCAGTAACATGACAATAATCACGAATATAACAGGAAGCCAAAAACTAGAAAGTGGGAACATGAAGTCGACTTTTTCTTTTTATTTTGTAAATTCGCAAAAAAAAAAATCAAGATGTTTTTTTGGTTTTCCCGATTACTACTTATGGGATCTTCTATATGTTTTGGTGGAGAGAGAGAGAGAGAGAGACTATGAAAGGGAAAAGGAGTGATCGATCTAGATGTAAAAACTGTGAGAGGAGATCTGAAATTCAGGGTTTGTTTTGGGTTGCTCAGGTTTTGGTGCAGAGAGAAAGAGAGGGAGAGAGACTGAAAGGAAAAAAAGGAGTGATCGATCTAGATTTAGAAACTGTGAAAGGAGAGGAGAAAAGGGATTTGAGTGTAGGTTTGTTTTGGCTTGCTCGGGGAAATTTGGAAATTGAGTATGAATTTTTCTTGCTCTTGATTTTTGTTTTGCAGATTTTGAAGAAATTTTATAAGCAGTGTGATCTTGGTCAGTACTCACTGTTTCAGTTTCCTTTCCAATCTTAATGTTAGGGCATGGTTTGATTCTTCTTTTGTTTTAAATGATCTGCATATATTGTACAATTCTATCTCAGATCCTTGATTTATAATGTAGCAATGGTCTTAAGACAATTGAAAAAAATTTTGTCGTCCTTTTAAGTTTAGTTCTTTTACATCCAATTCATTGATAACGGTACATCCCGCAGCAAGCGCGGGGAAGTTTTCTAGTTGATATCTGAACGATAAAAGAAGGCTACTATTCAACCAAATCTATTGGTTGGCCTAAAGTTGGAGTCACAATCCTTAATCAAATCTTTGAAAGGTACTTCAAACACTAAAGTTTGGTTATTGCAAATAAAACAACAACAAAATTACAGAACAAAACACTTTAGAAATTTGGTTGGCAATTCACAACCTTCTCAAAGATTTTCTTAACTCATTTAGGAGGATATAACCACCAAAATTAGAATGTTTAAAAAGTGTTTTCTTAATCCAACAGTCCAACACAGATTTTTCTTAAGCAACCAAGCAAGTACTCTTCCATAAACAAAAGTGCACAGAAAGAAAGCAACTCTCTTTGGAGTAATATGAGCACAAAGCATCCCTAAAGACCAGAATCTGAAGTCAGGGCCGACATCCATTGCCCAAGCAAATTTTCTCAAGAGGGACTTTGGAAATACCTGTGTCAATACCAAACGGTCAAGTTAACTAGCTAGCACCAGCTCATTCAGAAGATTGCCAAGTCTTATAACAATCACCACCAATAATTTTTGTATAGACCACATGTTTCATTTGAACAATTGAAGCATATATATCTATTGGTAATACTATTGGTTTTAATAAGACAATGAGGGTGTGATTGACACTGTCAATGGGAACTCCATGTCTCCTGCACCATGCAACTGTGATTCTAGGATCAATCATTGTGGCTGTTGGCAATTTATTCACTATTTCGATGTCCTCATTCTGACTGATAGTAACCTTTTTGATACTTGCAATCCGATTAGTCATTTGAGCTATTTTCCGCTCTAACCTGTATAAAATGAAAAATTGCAATGAGCCACCATAGCATCCACACAAGATGAAAAGTTGCTGCAAATTAAAGAAGCAAACGAGTGAAATTCTTCTCGAGCCGATTCACTCTTTCGTTTTCCATAAGAATCTCTCGCTGGGGACTCCTGACTCTTCTTCTTCTACCCCGTCCAAGTATGCTTTCAGCTCTGTCAGAATGTCGTACATCCCAAACAGAAATGGACATGCATTTCAGTCAACAATATTATTAAGTTTTCACGCATGAGCATCAGATAAATTTTCATTCATTACTAGGAGCTCGTGAATCTTCAGCATTAACCTAGGGGTTTGTGCACTATCAGTCTTTGAGATATTGCGCAGATGATTACAAGTGATAGCAACCTGCAAAGGGAAATGGCAACAGTTAAGCTTCGATCACGCAAAATTGAGAGAACAGTAGTACAACTAGTTTAATGCAAATTCTCTAGGGATTGTTACCTCCTTGTTCCACGGGCATAAACATCAAGTTTCTCTGAAACATCTCATATATAGTCCCCTTGTTTCAACAGCCATTAGATCAAAGAGAAAAGGAATATTAAGAATCACTATAACAGGAGACTGAAACAGGTAGATGACAAGAAAAGGCATGGCCACAAGAAACTAAAGAAGACAATTAGATTGGTAAAGGTGTTACAAGTCATGGACTATCTAAGATCTCCCATATTAATATTAATACAAAAATATTCAAAGAGATTACTGTTTTTATTCCCTCTTCCATTACCTTAATTACCATTGTTAATCATGAGATCCTAAGGATGCCAATAAGTCCTAGATAATTAAGGTCTTACCTGAAGCTCACCGATCTTCTCCATTAAGCTATCAAATTTTGCACTATAAGATTCTGTGATATTGCGCTTATGATTAGAGATGATATCAACCTGAAATGTAATTAAGAAAGGTGTTAAAAGTCACAGAGCTAAGCAATCCCCTACCTTACATATAAGAACATACAAAAGAGGTTATATATTGTTTTCTTTTTCGAGATGTTTCAAGCATAAAAAACTCAGGAAGTCAAGCAGATAGGTCCATTACCTGAAGCTCATCAATCTTCTCCATTATCCTAGACATTTGTGCACTATTAGGCTCTTCGATATCAAGCTGATAACTACAAATCATTTCAACCTGCAAAGAGAATACCAATAATTATAGATGCCATCAAATAACAGATACCAATGTTTAGTGTATCACTAGTTCATTTAAAATTTTTAATTGACTTTCACCTCCTTGGTTGCTGAGATATCACCCTCGATAGTTTTCTTGTTCAACTGTCAAAAGGACAAAGGAAACAAGAAAGTAAAAATTGCTACAACAGGGGGATGATGACATACGTTTAAAACCATATATTAGAAGAGAAAAGATATGTGACAAAAAAATTTAACCAACATATAACAACTGATATTAATTAAGCACAGCCAAAAATACAAGGTTCAAAATTAGTGATGGCAGCACTAAGTCACTAATGTACTATTTTACCCAACTTGATAGACACATTGTATGCACAACTGCACGCAATACTTCCGCTGTAAGGATGGGCATCAGTGCCTTTAAATGTGCATTCAATTTATGGGTGTCCAACTTGTCAAACCGTTCGCCACTGCTACACTTACCTGAAACAAAAACAAAAAAACAAGTTTTCATAGATTTGCATCACGGTTTCAATTAATCACCACAGAAAATGAAATATCCTAAAATTAGAAAACCATCTACTCACCAGCCTGAAACATTACAATTGCCTCATGAACAGGAAGATCAACTGCAACAGCATTTTCATATCTGATTAAATCTTTACCGAGGAAGCTAAACTGGTTTTTATCAAAAACGCAGTTGACACGTTATTTACTAGTCATAGTGTAAACTCACAGTAACATAAAAAATTCAGTCTAATTCCTGTAAAGCATGGTTACCTCTGACAAGTTAGGGGATATTGCTTTTACATTCTCTACTATATATTAATCTGCGGCAACTGACAATATCAGCTTCATCAACATCCTCATCAACCTGCAGGCCAGGAAAGTCAAGCATGCATAAACCACTCTGTTGCTGTCAGCTTTTTGGAGCATAAATGGTTTGGAAGTCGAATTATCTCCCTCTCTCTCCACAATTGAAAATTAGCTACCAAGATCCTAATACACCATTCTGTTGATACTAGATATCGTAGATTTAGCCTACATCAGATCCCATGAGAACCTTGTTCAAAAACAGTAAGACTCTTAAAATTGAATGCCAATTGCTTTTAAGCACTCAGAAGAGTGATCGCTATACTTTTCTATTTATATATATATATATATATATATATGTTTTTTCATAGTACTCATCAAGGAACAGATAATCATGCATGCAGCTGAAGAAATTTCTATAGTTCAGTACAGAATGTCCACATGTTATACCTTCTCAGTTCCAGCCCTCAGACCAAGTTTATCCATGAGATAGGTAGCCACCGCTAGCTGCCGGTTTTCACCATCCTCACTTGTAATATCCCAAGTGTATGCAGCCCTGATAGCTCCTATGTAATCCTACAGGTAATAAGTTTTCAAACAGCAAGTTCGATCACAAATCTCCTCCACATTATCCAAAAGTAGAGCAAGATATGTCGCATTGAAAGATATTATAAGCATATTTCAATAAAAACACCTTCAACTTCCTTGCTTTCTCAAATTTCTCGTCACTTTGCCTCTTCAAGGAAGTACAAAGTGCTAGATACCCAAATTTGGAAATTCCAGAAATTCTAAGTACTGGAGGTCCTGCTAGAAACATGTATGTGAATTAATTCCTTTTGATTAATTGGGTGTTGGTAGGAAGCTAACCATGTCACAGTATTGTCATGCCTTATATTCTTTCCAGTTGCATAGATCACATGTTCTAGTTAACTTCAAAATATTCTCATCAGATAAGAAAGAGATCAATAAATCAGAAAAAAGTATCATCCCTAAAATCTTAGACAGTAAATCAGTCAACTTTGTTTTACAGTTGGAAAAGATGAAGATCAAAAGTTAAAACCTTTCACCAGGGATTGGACTTCTGGAATCAGGGCATACTTTCCTGTACTTATTGTAACATATTTTGGAGAAATCCGCCTTACAAGCTTTCCTGACTGAAACCATAGATAGCAATTATCAGAAGCAAGAACAAATAAATAAAAAGTTTTACACTTGAGCAGAAGTACGACTCCAGAATGTGTATCACATAAAACAAAAGAAAATCAAACAAACCTTTGGGTGCTCCCCACGTCCTCGGAATAACCCGGCCAGGTGGTCTAACCCGAGTTTGGTGCTCCAACCATTACCAAACTAATCAGAAACCACATGACATCTTGAAGGTAATGGTTAACTCCAAATAAAAAGGAACCATTGCCATCTACATCAATCATATTATAATCGGAAAATAATTTATATAATTAAAATTGGATAAAAAATATTCCTACAGGCATAACAATCACATATTTTTTCTTCATGTTAAAAGCATAAGTTTCATATTCAAACCATGAGAAAAAAACACCGTGACTTTGGAACATATATTGCAGATGGGATATCCAGATTACGCTAAGTAAAAGTGAACAATATCAAAGCTAAAGATAACCTCTTTTCTGATACCATCAACGAGAGCCCACTTATACTTCAGCTGTTGTTTCAAGTCCTCTTGCTTGACGGCTTTCTTCTCCTGCGTCAACATAAATTCCTTAACATTTTCATAGACACACAATACAAAGCAATATTCAATGAAAGCTGAATACAACTCCAAAGAGTGAAAGCAGCATAACCTGCTCCCCCTTGTAAAACCAGGACAGTTTGGTTTGTAAAGGAACTCATTGAGTTGACTCTATTCTATGTCAAATTATGCATATAAAATACATACTAGAACCTCCAGCTTTCTTTCTCACTCCTCTGTTTCTTCTTCTGCAATTCATTTCGATATCAATCACATATCGGAGTGAAATCACAACCACCCAAGTCCTGAATGACATGGTGATTGCCAAGCAACTTACACCAATCGTTCCAGAAGTTGTCTCTGAATGTTTGTTTCTTCACATAATCTGAGTCTCTCATCTTCGCACACATTGTCGCAACCTGAAATAAAAGCTTTAGCATAAAAACTTGAGTAACGAGCAGTAGACAGAGAAAGACCTCCTCTTGTTCAGGAGTCAAGTTAACTGGCCTCCCATTGTAAAGCATGTTTAATTACCTCAAGAGGCTTGTATGGAGGTGGGAAAAGGAAACCATTGTGAACTAAACTAGTCCATCTTTGCTGCCTACCATTAGTAAAATGCAGCATATTGGCTGATACCTCACACCATAGGTAAAGTTCACGATGGAAGTAATGGGCAGAGCTATTCACCATCAACAAGCATTTTAAAGCAGAACCCAGAATTCTGTTAGGCTGTTGCAGTTAAACTACAGAAATAAAATATGTCAATGAATTCTAATGGCGAAACCCTAGAATTTCTAATCACCTTAATCACAGAAGCAATCGGAGATATTGAGCAAAATACAGGGATGAGGGATCAAACCCTAATGGGGCGAGATGCAAAACACAGAGGTTTAGACAAGGCCGGTCCTGAGATTTCCAAGGCTCTAGGTCGGAAAAAATAGTAGGGGTCCCTACCTTCACATATATCCACCTGAACAAGAAGTCAAGAGCATAAAAGATTAACAATGCACTAGGTTACAAGAAGTTGTAAAATCTTAATATACCCAATTTAAACAAATTTTCAACGCATTCATATTAAATATATAATCCTCTATTAAACTTCAATATACCCATACATATAGATTATGGAAAAAAAAAAGGCTTACTTCTATGCAAACAATTAGAGAGTCCAGAACTAAACCAATCATGAAGAATATAATATAGTACCCTAATTAAACACATCAAGTACCCAAAACCAAAATGCAAACCAATATATGCAGGCCACACGAAGAAGATAAATACTCCATTTATCTTAAACTCAGAATAATGTAGGCCTAAAGCATCAACTGACCAACATCGAACATGAACTCATGAAGTTTCTTATCTTGACTCATAATCTTATTTCCTTTTCTGAATATGAACTCAAGCTTAAAATTTTAAAAACAATTCAACGTTTTCTATATTCATCATAGTTCAGGTGAATGAAATAATAATAGTAATAATAATAATAGAAAATAAATAAAATTGACCCAAAAATCTAAATCACTGAAAAGTAAAAGACAATTTGAATTTGCAAAGAGATACTTACCCAACAAAATTGCTATTTGTTACTTTTAAGAAATTATAAATTCAATCGTTCTTTCCTTCTTGTCAATAGAATTCCCAAGTCTGCCAGAGACATTCAGAAAAATTAAAAGATGAAGAACAAGAAAATTACATAATTGCAGATGATGATGATGACGACTAACAACGATGATTTGATGGTGAATTACCTGCCAATTAGTTGAGATTTTAGAATTGGAAATGTGGAGGTGCGAGGCTTGAAGAAGAACTGAGAGGGTTTTGTAGTAGAGTCGTAAAGAACAACGACAGTGACTAATTAATATTGAGGTTAGGGCTCGTTTAGAGTCACTTACACGTACGTCAACAAGAATTGAATTGGCCGGGTGTGCAGGTTTTCGTTCTCTGAAATGTTTAGGGCAAATACGAAATTATGTGATTGAGGTTAGAGAGAGGCTTGGCGCACAAGTTTTACAGAAAGGAACGAAAAAAGAATTGGTGATAATAGTTTGCTCAACAGAATACCTATTTCCGTTGTATGAATTCTACGCAGGAATGTGTCTGGCATGGCATGTGTGGGGATGCTAGGCACATTTAGACAACAGAAAATGAAATATTGCTATTGTCTGAGATTCATAACACACAACAGACAAAACTCATTCTTCGTTGTCTGAGATTCATAACACACAAAAGATATTACTCATTCTTTGTTGTCTGAGATTAATAACACACAACAGATATAACTCATTCTTTGTTGTCTGAGATATGTGACACGTAACCAAAGTAAAATTATCTCCCTTGTCTGTTGATCACTCAAGCAACAAAACTGATTTATTTCTGTTGTCTGTTATGAATCTCACATAACAGAATTTTGTTTTATTTTGTTGATAGTTGTTAGTTCACACAACAACTATATTTAGTTAGTTGTGATGTGAATATTATAATCAAATTAGGTAACAACAAGTGACTGTTGTAGGAAAAGCCTTAATTTTGTACTATTTTACAGTCATACAACACATTGTTTTGTATTGTGTTGTATGACTGAATATTACATAGTAATTAGCACAAAAACAGTACTCTAATCCATATCATTCAATTACCATTTTTCAAACATCCATACATTCAAGATAGATAATGTACCAAACAAGAAATCATTCCTAGCTACCTATACATGAAACAAAAGCTGATATAATATCTTTTCGCTTCAATGAAGTTTCCTTTTGAAGAAGAACAAGGCCAATCACAAGAGACTTGGCATTTGGCCTCTCATGAGGTTCATACTGTAAACACTGATGCTAACCGCACCAGCTCAATTCCTGGGATCACTCTTCCTGCCAGAGAAAAGATATTAACATTCAGATCAACTAAAAATTTTCACCTCAAGAAATGTGTTCAAAACTCATCCATACAAATTGTACATAATTGTAGCACATCTGCAAGTGCATAATTGTACACACCTCCAAATAGAGTATGATTTACTTACATAGATGAATGAAGTTACAATACGGGACTTACAGAGTAAGCTGTCACAACGGCAGCAGAGTCACCTCCAACCAACTTGAGGTTCATGCTAAACCAACCAAATCAGTACATCTGTTTCATTTGAATCCTATACCCTATTCAATAATAGCTACTTGATTTAGCAAAGAACCTGGAAACTAATCTTTGAAATGATTGATATTCAAAGTTTCAATCATTTTTACTTGCATTATTGTCAAGGGAGAGATACTAGATCTGCCCATCTGCAGAGGTTTTGAAATGGTCCTTAGACCACATTATGTCGAAATTGTGGAGGAAGAGAACTAGTCTAAGATTGGGAGCTTCTTTCAGCTATTACAGATGAAGAACAATAAGCAGAAACCATGACAACTGCAATGTAAACAAGAATAGCAGTCATCAGAGAACTTGCTCTTCTTTCCATTTTGGAGGGAGAGAACTAGTATGAGATTATTGGGAGCTTCTTTCAACTCGATCTTCTCAGGAGGAAGAAGAGCGGTGCATTAATAAATGGTGGTCACAATTTGAAAATGACTTGGAGAAAAGGCTAAAACAAGAAAACTATGTATTCACATTTCTTTGTCTGCTTAATCATTGCATATGGCTTATGAATGGCAAAGGCTGAAGTACCCAAAAATGACCACGACTTGTTAACTTGGGAGAAAATCGGATAAACCAGAGAGAGTGCATATATCATTCTGAAACTACATATCACTGATGATTTATATGAAAACGTCAAACCTAAGTAATAAATTAGGAAACTACATATCACTGGTGATTCATAATTGGGAAACTATATGATCCTACATTATTGACTTCACTAGTAATTTTGACAGACAGACCAAATTGGTACATGGGATTTCAAATGATAAATGCTGGATTCAAACTTGGTGCCATCAAATGATGTTAACAAGGTAACAGCTACCCGGAACTTGCAAGAAGAAAATGAAACAAAAAATGAGACATTCCCATGTTACAATGCTCTTAGTACCTTTTCATCATTATAACCACACTGACCTGCAAAAACAAACTCTATGCCAAGCTTTTCAACCATATGATCTACAATAAAAAAGAAAATAGAAACATATGCATTAGTCGAAAATGAATAAGTAAAATAAAATAAAATCATTGGCATAGAAACCTACCCCCAGACCAGCACAAAGATGAGTGATAACATTGCCTTTAACCAGGGAATTTTCAAAAGTGTCTGCATAGAAATTTTGCGCATTAAAATGGAGTAACAAGAGTTTTACTTCAAAAGGGAATGATGACCATATTCATGATGAGTTAACCTGCTTCACTTGATCGTATCTGGCTAGTTAAGCAGCATTAATGATACCACTACATGCAATGTTAGGTCCAATTCCAGTCCAGAGAACCTGAACTCCCTCTTGAATTTTTTTAAAGTACCCACATTTAAAAGTCATAAAAAAAATAACAATTCAATGTTGCTCCCTGATTTGTCAAAGACCAACAATGATCAGAATGACTCAGAAAAGTACTTACTTGGTCACCTTCCTACTGTACTGAGTTGTATATGAAAAACACGGGACTAATAACAAACGATAGCTATTGGAGATTGACCAAACAAATGAATATTATGTTACAAATTACTTGAGGAACATTAGAAATTGTACCTGCCAAGAAACCATATAAAACTACATTTGAAATTGTACCTGCCAGAAAACCATATAAAACCCCAAATTAACCTCAAGAAACCCAAGAAACCAAAAATCCCAAAAATTAACTAAAACCCCTCATCAGTTGTGCATTTATGTAATGGAACTTTAAACAAAAAATGCCAGAATACTTATTATTAGAGAATGATAATGTTCCAAGATCAGGAGAGAGGAAACATTCCTTGAAGTAGTATAAGGAGATTAGTTTACCTTATTCAGCAGAGTTTTAGTTATTGCTCTGTTAGGTCTATCGGTACCAAATGAAGAAGGAAGAAGCAAAGAATTCAAAAAGGCTTCCATTAGAAATGAAATAAAAAGGTAAATCGTACTTTGGACCTTCTTCTAAAACTGAAATTGAAACATAAAGGCAGAAACACCTTAACTTAAACACAAGCAAATCCTAAAGGATTAAAGAACATTTAAAAAGCCAGTTAACAACCATGATTCTCAGCTGCACACTCACCATCTCACGGACACCTTTCATCAACTAATAGAACAATGAGAACCAAACAACAAATAACGCAAACCAAAAGAATTCCATAGTAAAATTGGAAAAAGATATAACAAAGCAAAATTCCAATTACAAAATCACTCACAGTAGCAAGGAAGTTCAACATTAAGATGGAAAACTAACTCAATTATTTGAAAGGTAACCTCATATTTGGAACAACATGCTATTGATCTAGAATGAACAATAAGAACATAAAATCAAGAAAAGAAACACAAATTCAGAAAATAGAAGTCACTCACCTAAAGCATGACAACCGTAGAAGCTAAACAACCTGAATGGAAACCCTTCACTTCTGAAAACTTCCTCCATTGCCCTCCCATAGTTCAGTTTCAAGAGCAGAAAAATCAGACTCTCATTGCCATTCGTTCATCCTTCTTCGTCTTCTTCTAACACTCAATCGAAACTCATACAATTCTATAGCTACATTCTCCTCTAATCTAGAAATACCCAATCGCAGCCTTTGAGAAAACCCCAAACTCTCAAATTCTCTCTTCTCAATCCCTCTCCGTCTCCTCCTTTCTACTTCTCATTCTTCTATCTTTTTCAACTAGTCGCTTTCCTCTCCCCTCTTTTCTTTCTTCTTCCTCTTTTCATCTCCCTCTTCTCCTTTTTATTCTCTCTCCCCTCAGCCACCCCCCCCCCCCCCCCCCCCCACAAAACACAAACCCCCCACCGTCAGCAACCAAAACCCACTCCTTGCTCTCTCTTAACCATTACATAAATAAATAAAAAGTAATAATAGATAAAAACAAATATCATACACACACACACATATATATACACACATAAAACAGAAAATTAGCAATAAAACACCACAAATTTAAGGAACATAACATTTTAAAATGTCTAACTCAAAGACAATAATCCGAGTAAGCTTCAAAGTTGGGGGTGGGATATCACATCATGTCTTTCTTTCAGCATATCTCGTTCTCTCATTCATTAAAGAAAAGTTGTTACTAGTTTATGATATATATTACACTCTAGAGAGATTAGTCATTCCAGAAATTCAATGGTTTCGAGCAAGGCAATTGTTTGCACTGGATATTGCAGCTCCAAAATCTGCAAACCTTGAAAATTCAAAGTAATCTATATGCCAAACAAATTGGAAAAAGAAACTCAGACCTCAAGCAAAATCAAGACCCATGAAAAATTTCTACTAATAATTTCAAGATTTTATTTCTTTTTCTCCATTTAAGAACTTCCTCAGCAAAAACTCTGACTCGAAACCAATTATTCCACAGAAATCTTGCTATGAAATGTAACAATTTCAATCCTCAAATGAACTGAACAACAATATAAACAACAATTCCTCCATAGTAGCAAAAGTAACTGATTCGAAATTACCGCAATTGAACTAGCGGATAACAAATGGTTACCTGAGTGTCCCACTGGCCTTTCAAGCAAGAGCTGGAGTCAATGGTACCATCCCTGACGAACCTATTAGCTGTTCATCCAGGTTGATAGAAATGGTGATAACAAAATCCACATGGCATTGTTTGGAGAAAATTCTGAACTGGAAAGGCATCGTCTTTCTTTTTAGGGTTTTTTGATGAACAGAGAGGCAGACAAGTGCAGGGGAGGAGGAAGAAGCATCGAAGGTTTTAAGGGTAGAAAGCGTTTTGGGTGTTTTGGTGGTTTGAGATTTCAATGTGATTCATGAAATTTCTGGAGAATTTTGGGGTTTCAGAACTATGAGAGAGAGAGAGAGAGAGATGACAGGCGAAAGAGATATGAGAGAATGAGGGCCTTGATTGTTTGATGGCTTCACGATAGTCGTCGCGGAGCTTGGCGTGCTCAGGGAAGAAATGGCGTAGCTTGAGGTTAAAATGGAGTGATTTGGGAACTGGGGTTCTAGGGAAGGATTGAAGATGAAAAATTGGGTTTTTAGGGTTTGATGGAGGAAGGGGAAGTTCGGGTCGAAGAATTCTTATTTCAACTCAAGTGCGGAAGAGGGAGACTGAAAGGAAAAGAAATTATTTGAACTTCAAATATTGCTTCTCAAGTCGATCCCACAACAGAAACACTACACACTGTCGTACGAGTGTATGACATAAAATTAAAATGTCAAAACATGGAGAGAAATTTGCCGCCCGCTGCATTTTGGCTCAAAATATTACCGCTTATGTTCCCACTTCACACAACAGAAAAATATAACTTTTGTTGTCTGATTTTTACAACTTGCACAAGGTTTACCTAGTGGAAGATATCCAAGCAAGCTTTCTCAAAATTTGACGTTTAGTTTTCAATCACACAACATAAAATGTCAAGCACCGTTGTCCTAAGTACCCCAAATTTCAGATTTCAAGAGACAACCATGATTCAAGAGTGAAAGGAAATCTACCGATAAATTTTTACACTCAAACAACGGACAATATTTAATTGTGTTGTGCGATATAGTTCTGAGAAAAAAGTTATCACTTTATTAACATTCACACAACGGAATATTACTAATACCGTTGTACAATAGATTTTACTTAAACACACAACAGAAGATTTATGTTATGTTGTTTGATTAGTGTTGTGTGATTAACTTTTTGCAGTAGTGAAAGCATGCTTGTGCATATTTTTTAAGTTTTCGTCATCCTTTTTTTTCTTTTCTTTTTGGGTATGATTTTATCATCATTTCTGGAAATCTTGATCTAAGTAGTAAGTAGTAGAACGAAAGTTTTTCAATTTCAACATCGAAAGAAAAAATTGTGGGAACTTTCTGATGCTAAGATGCTGATATGAATTCCTTTTGTGCACTCCACTTCGTCTTCATGAGGTTTAACATCACTTTCAAAAGAAAATTTTATCTAGCTAGCATTCTAAAACCTGGGTTTGATACATTGCCATCATTAGCAGCAATACCTCTCTTTTTCTCTCAGCATATGTGCTCTTATGCCAAGGATTTGCTCAGTTCAACGGCTGAAGCCTGAAGGATGACAATGGAAGGAGGTCTACGTAGCAGCTTGGCTGCTTGCTATTGATTGAGAGCCTCTACTGTGGAATCTTGAGTTTGGTGAAGATTTTATGGGCTAAGAGCATCTATCTTGACTCCTTAGTTATTTTGGAGAGCATGTTTAGGTTTTTATTAATTTTAACAGCTGCACCAGACCTCTAAGAGTATCTTTAGCAATGCTAGTCAATTTTGAGTCAAATTTTAGATAAAGTAGCTAAAAAGTCATTAGAAATACGTTTGTATCAGTGCTCTCTATTTTAGATAATTTTGAATTTATATTATTTTTAAAATGAAGATTAAATAGTTTAAATGTATTTATAAATTACATAAAATAACTCAAAAGGAATATTTTAAATTATAGAGAGCCTCATCTCGCTCTCTATATTTAGGAGTGAGATAGCTAAAAGTTATATTTAGGAGACTGGTGTAGCTGCTAAAATGGATAAAAAACTAAATATGCTCTTTAAAATAGCTAAGGAGCCAAAATAGAGAGTCTGCTAAAGATGCTCAAGTAGCTTTTCATTTTAACTTTTAGCTATCTCGCTGCTAAATATAGAGAGTGAGAACTGTGAGCTGAGGCTCTTTATTATTTTTGTTAATTTAAAACATTTCTTTTAAGTCATTCTATATAATTTATAAATATATTTAAACTATATTTTCTTCATTCAATAAATAATGTAAAATTCAAATCTAGCTAAAATAGAGAGAATTAATACATATGTACTTCTAAAGGTTAAATACTGTTTACTCCTTGTACTTTTGCTCGAAAAACACTTCAGTTCTTGACCTTCTAATTTCACACGTTTAGTCCTTGTACTTCAAAATTTCAGACCAATAGGTCATTGCCGTCTAAAAGTCACGGCGAAATGTCTATTATGCCCTCAGTTCTTTTTTTTTTAATTAATTACTTAATTTATTTTTTTTTCCCTTTCTTTCTTTCTGTTTTTTTTATTTTATTTTTTTCTATTTTTCTTTCTTTCTTTCTTTCTTTCTGTTTGAAAAAAAAAATAATAAATAAAATAAAGAAAAAAGAATTAAGAAAAAAGAGAAAGGAATAAATTTATTATAAAAAAAAGAATTGAGGGCATAATAAACATTTCAGTGTGACTTTTAGATGGCAATGACCTATTGGTCTGAAATTTTAAAGTACAAGGACTAAACGTGTGAAATTAGAAGGTCAGGAACTGAAGTGTTTTATGGTCAAAAGCTCAAGGACTAAACAATATTTAAACCTATTTCTAAAGTATTGGCTAGCCAAAATAACTTTTTAGCTACTTTACCTAAACTTTAAAGACGCTCTAAGGGTGTTTTGAGAAAACTAGGGAGGTTAACATAGCATATCGGATATTTGAAAAAGTAAGTTGAAGGTCTAATAAGTAGATAAATCCAAAATTGTAAATTTTACAGATATATGTAAAGCAACCATAGAATTTTCCCCTTTGGACTGAATTTGACATTAAAAGAAACCGAGCTACTTACCTAAGATACAATTTGTAAGGGACAAGTCAATCTGACAGTTGAGAATAAATGTACATCTTAAAGTTGTTATAATTTCAGGCTATGAATTTAATATATGTTACTAAGATGTATTTGTCCCTTACAGTCTCTTAAAAATGTATCTTAAGTGAGCAGAATATGAAAACTGGCTCAGAATTTTATGTTCTTTGGACTTTGGCACCAATAGTTTTACCACAAGTGATGGAAAATCCACATTCTTCTAATCATGAGAAAGTGGTGAAAAGTTCTTAACTGTTTTTATAGCTTTTAAAACCCCTAACTTGAGGTGGCCGATTCGCTCGATTGACCAATTACATAACAGGAAAGTACACTCAAGATGGTATACTCTCTTTTTTCAAACAATGATAGTAGGGGCGGTATGAATATGAAATTTAAAATTTTACGAGCTTATAGAAAACAGTTAAATAAAAAAAAAAACGACAATTATGATCCTCAAAGTTTGTTGGGGTTTTCACTTTTCTCTTCAAAATTTGGCCATATCATTGTCAAACTTCTTGGTGTTGTAATACATGGACAATCTTAATTAAGAGTTATATATAATCATCTCTATTTCTGAATTCTCGAGTCCTATAAATGAATCTGTTTCATAAAGAGTTTGTTGTTCTACAATAGAACAAGCTTAATTAATGTACACTAACGGTAACCCCCCATTACAAACCAAGGTGGCGTGGGGAGTTACATTGTCATCGATCTAGAATATAAAAAAAATATTAAGTTGGTTGAGCTATTTTCCACTGAGAATTAAGTACCGTAATTAGTGAATGATCATATTGTTCATGATAATTGTTGGGCAGCCTGTAGTTTGTAGCAACTCGGCAACCAATTTCTAACTTCTCAATTACACCAAACTCTATAAAGTTTCATTGTCCAACTAAAATGGTGTGTAGCACTACATCATGCATTGTCAATAGAAGGAAAAATTGAAAAAGATAAGCAATGATATCACAACTGAAATGAGTAAAGCTAGCGAGTGCTGATATCATGGGCTATGTTTCGTCAAGTCTCCATATCAAACACGACACACCCAAACAAGAAAAGAGCTAGTTAGATCTGTATAGAAGGGTAACTGTTTGGTTAAACACATAATTACTTGCACAAACTAATAAACAATTGCACCAAAGTGTTTTGTTCTTTGTATAGTGTCGGTAGCTAGGATATGTACGTAGATTTATAATAATTAAGTCTAGAAACTAGATTTTCTGGTGTGAGGCAAAATATTAAGAACTACAGTAGATTTGAGTGCTGATACTTTGAATCTTAAGAAAGAAATGCATGATAATATACCTTGATGATATGTTTACCTACTCGAATGAGGAAAAGATGAATCAGGAAGGAGTTCCCCAAGAGTTATATTGCAAGGGGTCGTTATTTTATTTAACTGTGCTTGTCTTCGTCTGAGGGTCATTTTCAAATTCTAGGTGTATCCACGAGTATTTAGTATTAGTAGTAGATCGATCTCTATTATTTCTCCAATATACTAATGTAAGGTCAGCAGATAACAGCCTTAGAATAAACGCATATGCTTGTTTTTTCCAAAGAGATAAACGCATATGCTTTAAAACTCCTCAAATTATTTAGTTTTTGTTCTTGATGACTGCATCTTTAAAACTCCTCAAATTATATAGTTTTTGTTCTTGATGACTGCATATATTATATATAACGGCAAAACCTACAATATAGTCTCCCACACGCGCGCTCCAGTAAACGACCCTAAATTACATACATGGTAAGATCAAAGTTTGAGAAAATTGAAGTCTAAAAGGTTGACAATACATTTGGTTCAATTACCTAATCAGCTAGCTAGGTAAATTCATATCTTGGTCTTTTATTTCAATCCTCATTCCTCTGTAAGCTTGGATTAGAAACGAAGCCCTCCTTTTCTAAAAGTAAAAGCAAGCTTTCCAACTCAACACGACAAACACACCATTTATCATTTAACGTGAAAGCAATCTTCTATCCAAAAACAGAAACCAACTCGCTCTCTCTATAAATCAGAACAAATTTTGTTGCAACAACCAAAATACAACGTAGCATCATCAAACAACCTTCCAAACTCCCTCTTAAGTCTCTAGCATTCACAAGTAGCATTCGTTCCTTTCCCAAATGGGGGCTTCATCCAAACCCAAGAAATCCACCAAAAACAAGGGTGTCAAAGACATTGCATTAACAGGAGTAGGCAACCTCATCAAGCTCCTCCCTACAGGCACGGTCTTCTTGTTCCAGTTCCTCAACCCCGTCTTAACCAACAATGGCCACTGCAACACCCCCGTCAACAAGTATCTGAGCGCCATTCTCATTGCCATTTCCGGCTTCTCTTGCTGCTTTGCTTCCTTCACCGATAGTTACACCGGCAGTGATGGACAAACTCACTATGGAATTGCAACAACAAAGGGTCTTTGGCCCTCAACCAGTTCTGGCTCTGTGGACTTGTCTGCTTACAAGCTTCGGGTTGGGGACTTTGTGCATGCCTTCTTTTCCTTGATCGTGTTTGCAGTGGTATCACTATTGGATTCCAACACTGTGAGGTGCTTCTATCCTGCATTTGAGTCCACTGAGAGGGTTTTGCTCATGGTGTTGCCTCCTGTAATTGGCACTATTGCAGGTACTGTCTTTGTTGTGTTCCCCAATAAACGCCACGGAATTGGGTACCCTTCTTCAAGTTCAGATTCTTCAAAAGACTCTGAGGACTCCTAGTCTTCCATATACTACATACAACCTGTTGCATCCCGATCGGTTTGGTTTTCCATTGTTTATACTTTCCTTGTGTGTTTAGTAGTTTGCCTAAGTTTCATTGATTATTTATTTTCATCCATTTGAGAGTATGTAACAAGTTAATAAGTGCTATACACTGAATTTTTATGAATTGTATGGTGTCGAGTACTTAAGGAGACAAGTATTCTATGGTGGACCATTGAAGCCAATTAAGTTGTGCTTATGTTGCAGAGACCTATAGATTTTCTTATTTGCCCCAGTCAAAATCTACTGTCTACTATATGGAATTTAACAAGATCTACATTTTAAAGAACACAAGCATGGTTCCTCAAATAAATAGATAAATAAAAAACACAGAAGCAACATAGGCATGAATTGTGATTCTGATCAATAATTTCATTGATTCTAAGGGAAAATAAGAACATACTATAATCCTTGCAACTGCCCTTGCATCTTGCATGAAGTACAAGCCAAAGCAAAGTTGAGATAGTTTACATATGCCGTTATGCCAATGCAAAAACTTCTAATTCTAATTATCCACGAAGACAACTCCAAATTCCAACAGTAAATTGCAACAAAATCCTTGGCACTAATGATACATTTTGGATTGAATTTAGTTTGTCCCCTCTAACTTTGGGTCGATCTTCACTTCAATCCCTAAACTTTTTTAATTACGTTGGTCCTTACAGTTTCAATTTTCATCAACCGCGTCTAAATTTCAAAATTCGCTCCAAAAATGACGTCAAAAGATGAGTTGGCCCTGACATGAGGACCCACTTTTCAGACTTCGAACTCCCAAGAAGGGTAAAATGGACATTTCTAATTTAATCTAATTTATTTTTTCTTTTATTAGAATTTAATCTAATTAACCACCTAGTGTGGTAATGTTGGTCGAGATGTCTAGTATGGAACCCCCATATCTAGAGTTCGAATCCCAACTCCCACCAATTTGTGGTTAGCAAGTTTGAGGGCCTTCAGGTTCGTGCGCTTACGGCGAGAGATATATTACTCTGGCTTTGCTAGGATACTCTCGTGGACCTCGGTTCGAATACTGACTTGGGTGGATGTGTTACTGACTCGCTAAGGGCATCTCCAACAGAATACTTATTTCAAAAAAAAAAAAAATTGAAATTTAACTAATTTTAGGCTAAGTTTGATCTCCAGCAAAATAGCCAAACAAAAGCTAAATTTAACTTTAACTAAAAGACCTAGCTATATTTAGCTAGAGAGGAGAGAAAATTTAACTTGGAATTTAGGTATTCTGCTGGAGTATAACTCAATATTCAACTAGTCATATTCCAATTTTAGCTACTTTAGCTATGAATATAGCTATCACTGTTGGAGATGCTCTAACGTAACTGAGGTGGCTTGCTACCTCACTTCGATAAAAAAAAATTAATCTAATTTATAATTTTTTTTCCTTTCTTCTCTATATTTTTTTACTTCCTCTGCAAAACCAAATTGCTACCACTACTGCCGGCTTCATCAAACTCAGCAAAACCAAAGCTCAAAACGGAAGCTTTATCTTAAAACTCACACACTCCCTCACTGCCCATCAACCACAAGCCACCACACTCAAATCCCTGTGAGATCTTCCAGATCCAAAAGGGTCTTTTCTTCTTCTAGTTTTTCTTCTTTTTGTTGCCATTAAGAGCTCATCATCTTCTATTGAAAACTCCTCTGGTACTAGTAGGCATCAGTACCAGAAGCACCTCAACAAGCTATCCCACAAGATCTCCAAGCCCATAGCTCGAAAAGCCAATTTCGACCCACCTCCTCCTCCGCCTCTTGTTCTGATTCCAAACCCCCAGGACGCACCGCCTCAGCTCCAATCCTATCCTACGCAGTCTCAACAGTAGCCGCAAATTAGCACTGATTACAGACATTTATATGCATATAATTGTATCTAAAATACTATAAATAAGTTAATTTTTAAGTCAATTATTATGTAATTAATCTATTTTTTATTTATTATGTAGGAAATAAATGAAGTTGTGAAAATCGAGGGAAAAATGACGTGATATTGAAGCAAATTGAGTTTTCAACAAAAAAACGAAAATCATGCTCGAGTTAATACATCGAAAGTAGAGAAACTTGATGAATTACAGCAGATTTAATTAAACTAATTAATATTAGTTTAATTGGAGAATGGAGACGGCTTACCAATATTTGGTTTAATTAACCAAAAAGGGTACTGCCACATGTTGATCATTCAATTAAACAACCCCTTTAGTTAATTATCCATCTTGCTGCCTTCTTTCTCTTCATCACGTGGTGCACTGGTCACCATTCTTTTAATCATTTTTCTCTCACACAAAGGCCCAGACCACAATTGCCTTCTGCTGATATTTTTATTCGACAAACAGCTGCCACCTACCTCTCCTTTCTCCTCGCAGCCCATCACCTCAGTCCAGGCCCACGATATTAATTCTCATTCTTTCCAACGACCACACAAGACTTAGGGTATATATAATCATCCCTTCACACTTCGACTAGCCGCACACCACCAAAAGAGCTGCCCTCACTCTCCTCTCTTATCCTCCATTTTTCCTCTTTTCTATTTTGTTTTGAGATTTCAAGGACTACTCACACAAAACTTTAAGGATCCATCAAGGGGTTCAATCTCTATAAGATTCAAGATTTGGGTATTTTGTGGGGTTGTAATTTAAGACTAATCATGCTAGCTTCATAGCTATTTGTGACTATCCTTATTTTCTCCTACATTTCTTTACTCTTTACTATTTGAATTTTGAAATTTTGATGTTCATGAATATGGGTTTTGAGTAGTTACCTATGGGAGCTAAGGTTTCTAACTCTGGCTCAATTTTGATGTAATTGACATATTTTTCAAGTGATAAATAATGTATTTTCATATGGCTGCACTCTAATTACTATGCTAATTGATTCTTGATGCATGCATTTTGGGAATTAACCACTCTCTTTGTTATGTGTTGAGATTTGTGATGTGTGATACAATTGGTGGTCATTTTATTCACTAGCTTCATGTAATTAGTGTGGTGTGTCAAGTAATTGCTTAATCGAGAATTAAGGATTGCCTACGATCCTATTTTCTTGTGCCCTTCGCATTTAATCCTAGGTGTTGTGGCCCTAGCAAGGCATAATGATTAGGGTTAGAGAGTTCATTCTTTCCTTAAAAGGAAGAATGAATACCGAATAAGAGAAATTGACTTAGTGGCCTTAACCGGCATTAGGTAGAGAACTAAATCATGACATTTTAGGTTGTAACTATTGCATGCTTAAATCCCTAATTTCTAGAACTCTATGCCTTTAGTTCATGTTTTGGTAGCCCTAGTAAGGTACTAACTCATGAATTAAAGAGTTCATATTTGTCCTAACCGAAAATGTGAATACTCCTCAAGGAAATTTGGCCTAACATTAAGTACGAGATTTGGTTCTCATGAAGATATGTTGTTTGCTTGAAATGTGTTTGTTACATTGAAATTGTTAGAGTGCGATCCCTAGTACCCAAAATCTATCTCTCTTTTATTTTTCTTCATTTTTAATTGTTGTTATTAGTTTAGTTTTTGATGTAGTCTTTTAGATAAATTAAAATCACAATTTTGAATGACAATTTCTACCTCATTGTAAATAGTCATCACTAGGCTCTTAGTTTTGATTAGGTTTTGGTGAAAACTAAAGCCGAGCATTGCTAAGGCTTGGTGCCTTAGAATAACGTTTTTATTTATTTTCTTTTTCTTTTTCTTTTGTTTGCTTAGTAGCTTTAGTTCCGACTACCCAAGGATTATGGGTTAGCCACTGATCCCCATGGTACGATAATTCTGGGCTTAATACTTTACTATCTTGACAATGATACGTACACTTCATATATATGCATCAAGTCAAGCACCAGCCTCCGATAGGGGTGCAAACGGATTGAGTTGGATCGGTTTTGACTCCAAACTGTCTCTATGCTAAAGTGAGCGGTTTAAGCATTGTGGACAACCGGTCATAAAAAAAATTAAGCTTAATTTGATCCAATCCAATCCAATTAAAGATGGTTTAGTTCGGTCGGTTAAGCGGTTTTAACTATATAATATTAACATGCTATTTATAAAAATTTCATAGTAAAATTCAATAAAAACCCAAAATTCAAAGTGATTCACTTATTTGATGGCTTAGCCATCTAGCTAAATATGGTAGTATTAAAGGTTAGAGAATGAAAGATTGAGAGATGCGATGTGGAAGGATCAAAGTAATTGTAGCGATTCTATATTAGGGTTTTAGGTCTTTGGGTCTTGAATCCAATATGTAGTATATCATTTGAGAATAAAGTTATAAATGCAGATTTAGAACTTACTTAGAACATACCGGACCAATGAGTATATATTTATTATGTATATAAATTTTAAACTTTTTCCTATTATGCTTCAAATATACTGGTTGGTTTGGGTTTTGCGGTTTAAGTACAAGAGAAACCAAACTAACCCATAAATGGTTTGGTTCGATATTAAACTGGTTTTTAATTTTTAAAGTTAAAAGACCTTAACCAAACCATATTTAACGGTCAGTTTAAGCCAGTTTATACCGTGTTTTGCACACCCCTAGCCTCTGGTCTACAATGTCATCCAAAAGTTGACAGGTTCACGGGTCCACACGCCGAATCAGTTCGCGACTCGGATTCACTAGCCCAAAACTCAGAGATTGAGGCTCTAGTGCATCCGCCCTTCGCTGCCAGCGCAGCTCACCACCCGGCCACCTTCTATTCTACCCAAGACTCCCCGTCGTCTTGAACTGCATCCTATACACTCATCTCTCTAATTAATCCGGGAACCGAAGCTCAAGCATGTAAATAAGCCTTCAGGGATCGAATTGTGGCAGAAGGTCGAACCGGTCCTGGTGAGTTTCCTGGCGAGAATGTCAGTGGTGGTTCAAGGACGAGGAAGCCCGAGAAGAAGGAGGAGTTGGAGAGAATGAGGAATGAGACAAAGATGATTTGGTTTTAGGCATGTGAAACAGAAGAGAAAGGGAAAATAAGAGGCATTTTTGACAATTATCATAATCTGAAGGGACGAAGCTAAAAATTGGGCCATTGTGTCGAGGCCAACTCAGAGCATGACGCGAGTCAAGGCATAGTGCCACCATCTTCATTCTTGTTGTAGGTTATACGTTTAACCTACCTATGTCTTATTTCAGTTTTGATTTAGATTGCTCTGATTACCCTAATAAATAGATATTTGAGATTTGAGTTTAGTTTATTTTAATATCACTTGTGGAAGTTGAATTTTGAGGTAAGCTTACAGGCTCATGGAGGTGGAGATTTTGTTAGCTATTAGAAGTGTTCAATTGTTTATCACATACATGGATAGGCCACTTTGAGGGTAGATTCTGCCAAATTTTTGGTAGAATTTCCCTTAAGGGGGCCTTGCAGGGTCACTTTGGATTTCACTCTAAAATCCGGGGCAGATCCTGTCATCTTCACCATGAGAGACCATGTCTAAACAGTGCGGCACCAAAACACTCATTTGTCCAAGTTCTCACAAAGAGTGTTGTAACTTGATATTTTACTGAAACTAGTACTTCCGCAAATGAATCGAAATGTGGATAATTAGGGGGAAAACAACAATTAGTTTATAGAGCTTGGAATATCCATAGAATAAGAGTAGACAAGAATGTCATCCAGTAGAATCGAAGTGATGAAGCTTAGGGATTGCCAAGTGGTTTCTTGCCATGCTAGATTCACGATAAATGATATTGAAACTTGAAAGTTGTTTTATTATTTTATTTTATACTTTTAATAATAATAATAATAATAATAATAATAAAAAAATATTATATTATTATTATTATAATTATTATTATTTTCACATCGGATGAGAGTTCAACCCTTAATCTAATATTCCAGTCCTAACTCATTTTTCAAACCCCCTTCACCACTTTTTAAACCCCTAATATAATCAACGGAAACTTGTACATTACAATAGAAGAGAAATTATACTTGGTGTCGTTATCTCTTACTGTCTCCAATAAGGATGTTTAAGTAACTAACACGGAGCCCAAATTATTGTGAGAGAGCCAAATCTAATCTCATACAATCTATGTATTGATATTTGAATGATAAAATATGGCTAATATTCAACGAAATCTCTTGGTTGGTCTAAAGTTGAAGTCGCAATCCTTAATCAAATCTTTGAAACTTCAAACACTTGAAATTTGGTCCTTTTTTTTTTAAATAGTGAAATAAAATAGCATCAAAATTACGGAACAAAACAATTTAGAAATTTGGTTTGCAATTCACAACCTTCGCAAAATCTTTCTTAAATCATTTAGGAGGATATACCCACGCAAAATTAGAGTGTTTAAAAAGTGTATTCTTAATCCAACTGTCCAACACAGATTTTTCTTAAGCAACTAAGCAAGTGCTCTTCCATAAACGTAGAATGATTGAAAAGTGCACAGAAAGATAGCAACTTTCTTTGGAGTTTGGAATATGAGCACAGAGCATCTCCAAAGATCAGAATCTGAAGTCAGGGCCGACATACATTGCGCAAGCAAACTTTCTCAAGAGGGACTTGGGAAATACCTGTGTCAATACCAAACGGTCAAATTAACTAGCAAGCACCAGCTCATTCAGAAGATTGCTAAGTCTTATAACAATCACCATCAATAATTGTTGCATGGACCACGTGTTTCATTCAAACAATTGAAGCATATCTATTGGTAACACTATTGGTCTTGATAAGACAATAAGGGTGTGACTCACTGTGTCAATGAGAACTCCATGTCTGCTGCACCATGCCGCCATGCAACAGTGATTCTAGGTTCAATCAATGTGGCTGTTGGCAATTTATTCACAATTTCAATGTCCTCATTCTGACTGATAATAACCTTTTTGATACTTGCAATCCGATTAGTCATTTGAACTATCTTCCGCCCTAAGTTGTATTAAAATGAAAAATTGCAATGAGCCTCCATAGCATCCACACAAGATGAAAAGTTAGTGCAAATTAAAGAAGCAAACGAATGAAATTATTGTTCCCAGGCCGAGTCTCTCTTTCTTTTTCCATAAGATCTGTCGCTGGGGACTCTTCTTCTTCTACCCTGTCCAATTATGCTTTCATCTCTGACAAAATGTCCTACATCCCAAACAGAAATGGACATGCATTTCAGTCAACAATATTATTAAGTTTTCACGCATGAGCACCGGATAAATTTTCATTCATTACCAGGAGCTCGTAAATCTTCAGCATTAACCTAGGGGTTTGTTCACTATCAGTCTTTGAGATGCTGCGCAGATGATTACAAGTGATAGCAACCTGCAAAGTGAAATGGCAACAGTTAAGCATCTATCCCGCAAAATTGAGAGACCAGTAGAACCAGTTCAGTGTAAATTTTCTAGGGATTCTTACCTCCTTGTTTGCACCGGCATAAACATCAAGTTTCTCTGAAACATCTCCCTCTATAGTCCCCTTGCTCAACTACCATTCGAACAAAGAGAAAAGGAATATTAAGAATCACTATAACAGGAGACTAAAACAGGTAGATGGCAAGGAAGGGCATGGCCACAAGAAACTAAAGAAGACAATCAGATTGGTAAAGGAGTTATAAGTCATGGACTATCTAAGATCTCCTTAGTAAAATATTCAAAGAGGTTACTGTTTTTATTCCCTCTTCCATTACCTTAATTACCATTTTTAAGCATGAGATCCTAAGGATGCCAATAAGTCCCAGATAATTAAGGTCATACCTGAAGCTCACCGATCTTCTCCTTTAAGCTGTCAAATTGTGCGTGCACTATAAGATTATGAGATATTGTGCTTATGATTAGAGATGATATCAACCTGAAACGTAATTAAGAAAGGTGTTAAATGTCACATAGCTAAGCAATCCCCTACCTTACACAAAAGAACATACAAAAGAGGTTATATATTGTTTTCTATGTCGAGATGTTTCAAGCATAAAGAACTCAGGAAGTCAAGCAGACAGGTCCATTACTTGAAACTCACCAATCTTCTCCATTATCCTAGACATTTATGCACTATTAGGCTCTTCGATATCAAGCTGATGACTACAAATCATTTCAACCTGCCAAGAGAATACCAAAATTATAGATGCCATCAAGTAACAGATATCGATATTTAGTGTATGACTAGCTCATTTAAAATTCTTAATTGACTATCTTTCACCTCCTTGGTTGCTGAAATATCTCCCTCGATAGTTTTCTTGTTCAACTGTCAGAAGGACAAAGGAAACAAGAAATTAGGAATCTGTAATATCCCGGAAATTCGTTATTAATTTTTTAAAATTTTCTGGAATTAATAAAGTATTCACTAATATGATTTCGTGGGCCAAAGGTTGAGCGAAAGTGTTTCGGAAGATTAATCACTCGAAACGTTTTATTTTCGTGAAGTCAAAAAGTTGACCTTTTATACATTGAGTTTCTCTGAAAACTCCATTTATGAAAGTTGTAGAGCGCGTCGATACGAGTTCGTAGACATGTGGTACGTGTAAATCGGAGTTCGTATGAGAAAGTTATGGTCTATGGAAGTGTTTGGTTCAAGCCTCATGTATTAATAATGGAGCTTACCCTTCTTGTATAACTAGCTCTTTTCTTGTTTTGGTGTGTTGCGTTTGACATGGAGACTCAATGAAACATACCCCATGATATCAGCACTCGCTAGCTTTACTCATTTCAGTTGTGATATCATTGCTTATCTTTTTCAATTTTTCCTTGTATTGACAATGCATGATGTAGTGCTAGCGACCATTTTAGATGGACATTAGAATATCTATAAGTTGAGAAGGAAGAAATTAGTTACCAAGTTGCTATGAACTACAGGCCGCTCCACAATTATCATGAACAATTTAATCATTAATTCATTATGGTACTTAACTTTTCGTGGAGAATAGCTCAACCGACTTACGAATTGAATCTCTAGAAGAGAACTGAAAGATCTTTAGACTGCAATATATATATATATATATATATATATATATATATATATATATATATATTAAGATAATTTTTTTGTCAGTTTAAGGGATCTAATTATCTTTCCTTATATCTAAATAAATTCATCAATTGTCAAAGAAAAACTTCTTATCGAATACGTCTTTCTACTCGTCGATTTCGGAGTTGGTACTATTGCGTAGTGCACTGATGGCGTTGGTGGTAGTGGTGACTTGTAGTGGTAATTAAGGAGGAGAAGCAATTGGTGGAGGAGAGGAGCAAGGGCAGTTTCCCGAGGTTTGCGAAGCGAAAGCGACTACTGCCACTGGAAGACTTGAAACTAGAGAGGGTCCCCATTTTCCCATCCTTGAATTTGTTGATTGAATAGAAACTGCGAAACTTGAACTATTAGAAGAATAAAACCTAGCTACCTATTACGTACAATATAGTGCCATAGATCCAAAAGAGCAATTCTTCCATATCTTAGCCTGTTTATTTAGTCTTTTATTTCATGGATCAGTGAAAAAGATAATGAGCTTTGAAAACGTGTGTGTTTCGCCTAACTTTCTCTGATACTTGACCAGTAACTTTCATAAAAGGATATTTCAGACCTGGGTCGGGCATGATGGGGATGAACGAGCATAAAGATTTTTGTTTTCTAGGGTATTCTTGGGAAATCAGTTGGTTTAACTAGACATAATTAAAGGCAAGGACAAAAATAAATTTTGCTGGATATTAGAACTTTGCTGGGTAATTTAGAAAGACCTTTCTTTCTTCGTTCCATCATGTAAAACTTGTGCGCCAAGCCTCTCTCTAGCCTCAATCATATAATTTCGTATTTACCATAAACCTTCACACCCAATTCAGTTCTTGTTGACGTAAGTGTAAGTACCTCCAAGCCTCTGTCTTTTGCTTCCCGCCCCATTAGGGTTTGAGGCGCACCTCAAGGCGTCTAACGCTTGAAACCTTGCCGAGAGTGCGTCAGTTTTGCTGGTTAGGCGAAGAGGTTGAATTCTGAAGGCGTTGAATGCGCATGAAGGCGTCCATTTTGAAAAGAAAGCGCATGAAGGCGTTGAATGCTGGCCGAAAGCGTACGCCCAGCAAACTCCTTTTTTTTTTTTTTTTGTTTCTTTTCAAACTGTACTTTTCCCACTTGGAGCAAAAAAAAATTCATCCAGGTTACAGATTTGCAGCAAAGAATTTCAAAAACCGCATGGTATGAATTTGACTTCAAATTTAATCTTGATTTCTTTCGATATGATGATATATAATGGTTGTTAAGTTGCTGCATGTGTTCTGTCTTATCTAGGTCTCTTACATGTTAATCTTCTTATTCAGTTGGTTGGTTGTTCGTAATTATCGTTAGGTTCATTTATCTTGCATTTGAATTTTGTATGTTGAGTTTCCCTCTTCTTTCTGTTACCAAGAGACAGGGCCGTCCCAATGCAAATGGAGGCTAAGGCGAAATTTAAAAGAGGTCTTCTTATCAAGCGTAATGAACAGAAGGTTTGTTTGATTCTCTTTTGATTTAGACAACCTGATGTAAATCTACGAATGAACAAAGGTTTGCTTGATGTAAAGTTAGACAACCTGGGTTATTCCGAGGACGTGAGGAGGAGAAGCACCTAAAGGTTCGTTTGATTCTCTTTTGTTTTTTGTGCTACACATTCTGGAGTCGTACTTCTGCTCAAGTGTAAAACTTTTTGTTTACTTGCTCTTGGTTCTGATAATTGCTATCTATGGTTTCAGTCAGGAAAGCTTGTAAGGCGGATTTCTCCAAAAGATGTTACAACAAAAACAGGAAAGGATGCCCTGATTCCAAAAATCATTTTTATAATAAAACTTCATCTTTAACTTACCCATAAACCATAGACAATCAAATTCATATAATTTAAAACAAATATTTATTTCTAAAAATAATTACACAATTTATCAAATGATTCTGAATAATAAAGTAATTCCGTTCATGAATGAATCTCGTGAGATTTACTTACCTCACTATCCCGCTGTGTTTTCACACATAAACCGAGACAAGCACAATATCATCAAACTCTGGTTGCACAATCTCATTAAACACTTAATCACAACAAATATTACACTTAATACAACACAAAGTACACAAACATTTAAAGTTCGAAACACATGAACTATAAACCGAATGATATGTCAATCAAGACAAAACCTCATCGGAGACCACTTAAGGCCTCTAAAACACTTCTATGTCCAAATGACGAGTCGATCGAATGATCGGATCCTCACAGATCGAAAACCAATCGAATCGAAACTACAAAAAACCCTAGCTTGACCAAATGATCTCCAAATGCTACAAATCATATATCAAAATGCTTATATCGACAAATAGATGATAATGAAGTAAGAAAATGGCCCAACAGAGACCGGACGCGCCGCCACGTGTCGCCACAAGCTGCTGCACGTGGGCTCCACGCGCTGCTAGACCAATATCAAAACCAGCAAGATCCAACCGTCCATAATGGAGCTTATACTACGAGGATCAACTTTAATACATGAGGCTTGAGCCGATTCGACCTAGAAGTGTTTAGTTATACAAGAAGGGTAACTCTTTAGTTAAAGACATAATTCCTTGCACAAACTAATAAACACTTGCACTAAAGTGTTTGGTTCTTTGTATAGTGTCGGTAGCCAGGATATGTACGTACGTAGATTTATAATACTTAGGTCTAGAAACTAGATTTTCGCGTGTGAGACGAAATATTAAGAACCACAATAGATAATGATAGCGAAATTTAGACCGAAATTTGAGTGCTGATACTTTGAATCTGCAGAAATTTAATGCATGACAATATACCTTGATGATATGTTTACCTAATAGGACTGAGGACAAAATGAATCAGAAATGAGGACAAGATGAATCAGGAATGAGAACAAGATGAATCAGGAATGAGAACAAGATGAATCAGTTATATTGCTAGGAGTCGTTATTTGGTTTAGCTGTGCTTGTCTTCGTCTGAGGGTCATTTTCAAATTCTAGGTGTATCCACGAGTATTTAGTATTAGTAGTAGATCGATCTCTACTGTTTCTCCAATATACGAATGTAAGGTCACTAGATAACAGCCTTAGAATAAACGCATATGCTTTAATTTGAGGAGTTATATATAGTTTTGTTCTTGATGATTGCATATATTATATATAACAAGGAGTCATTAGGGCTAAAATTTCAATTATCGTCTCCCACACGCTTCAGTGAACGACCCTAAATGTAACACATGCTAAGACCAAAGTTTGAAAAGTTGAAGTCTAAAATGTTAACTAGGGAACTCACTATTGGTCCATGTCTTTGCCATTTGGTTCAATTTCTATAGTAGTCTTAGCTCCTAAGTCCAAGATTAATTATCTTCAAATCAAGTTCGATGTTCAAGTAACTTGTGTTGTCCAGCAATGAGGTGGATGAACTTAATTAGGCACACACACTTTTTTGAGTTGATTAGTTACATAAATTTGCTACAATAATATCATATCTTGGTCTTTTAGAAATTTCAATCCTCATTCTTCTCTAAGCTAATTGGATTAGGAACGAAGCCCTCCCTTTCTAAAAGTAAAAGCAAGTTTTCCATCTCAACACGACAAACACACCATTTGTCATTTAACGTGAAAGCAATCTTCTATCCAAAAACAGAAACCAACTCCCTCTCTCTATAAATCAGAACAAATTTTGTTGCAAGAACCATGATACAACACAGCATTATCAAACAACCCTGCAACTCCCTCTTAACTCTCTAGTATTCACAAGTATCATCCATTCCTTCCCAAATGGGGGCTTCATCCAGCGCTTCATCCAAATCCAAGAAATCCACCAAAAACAAGGGTGCCAAAGACACTGCATTAACAGGAGTAGGCAACCTCATCAGGCTCCTCCCTACCGGCACGGTATTCTTGTTCCAGTTCCTCAACCCCGTTTTAACCAACAATGGCGAATGCAACATGTCCGTCAACAAGATTCTAAGCGCCATTCTCATTGTCGTTTCCGCCTTCTCTTGCTGCTTTGCTTCCTTCACCGACAGTTACACCGGCAGTGATGGACAAATTCACTATGGAATTGTAACAACAAAGGGTCTTTGGCCCTCAACCAGTTCTGGCTCTGTGGACTTGTCTGCTTACAAGCTTCGGGTTGGGGACTTTGTGCATGCCTTCTTTTCCTTGGTCGTGTTTGCAGGGTTATCACTTTTGGATTCCAACACTGTGAGGTGCTTCTATCCTGCATTTGAGTCCACTGAGAAGGTTCTGCTCCAGGCGTTGCCCCCTGTAATAGGCACTATTGCTGGTGCTGTCTTTGTTCTGTTCCCTAATACACGCCACGGAATTGGGTACCCTTATTCAAGTTCTGATTCTTCACAAGACTCGGACTCGGAGGCCTCCTAATTTCCATATACTACGTACATCCTATTGCATCCTAAATTGATACGTACAAGAATACTCCTAGTTTGACAATTGCTAAGAATGAATGCATGCTTTGATCGGTTTGGCTTTCCCTTGTTTATGCTTTCATCGTGTGTTTAGAAGTTGAAAGTTTGATTGGTTTCCTTCATTTTCAAGTATGTAACAAGTTATCCTATGCCTGATTAAATTTTTATGAATTATAAGTTGATGTCGGGTACTGACGGAGACAAGTCTTATACGGTGGGCCGTTGAAGCCTATTGATTGAAGCCAAGTTCTGCTTATGTTGCAGAGACCTTTAGATTTTCTTATTTGCCCCAGTAAAAGTCCATAATATGGAATTCAACAAGATCTACATTTTAATGAAAACAAGCATGGTTCCTCAAATAAATAAATAAATAAATAACACAGAAGCAACACAAGCATGAAGTGTTATTCTGAATTTCTGATCAATAATTTCATTGATTATAAAGGACAAGAATAAGAATAATAATACAATGAAATTATTGATCAGGTTGAAATTATTGCTTCAGAATAACCCAGAAGCAACACAAGCATGAAATGTTCCCCCTTTGCTCTGAGGTTGTTGCTTTGTTAGCTTCTCTTTCTTGTTGTTTGCCTGGTTTCTTCTATACATTCATTCATTCACCAAAAAAAGAAATAAAAGTGGATACAATCCTTGCAACTGCGCCCTTGCATCTTGCATGAAATACAAACCAAAGTAAAGTTGAGATAGTTTACATCTGCAGTTATGCCAATGCAAAAACTCTTAACTCTAATTCTCCACGAAAACTTAAATTGCAACAAAACCCTTCTCGCTAAGATACATTTTACTAGATATTCTTCTGTTACAGGTCATCCGTAAGGTCACAAACTTATGCTAACCATCCAAACCATTCCCACGCTTGAAGTTATCTTACATCACTGAACAACCCATCCAGAAGGTTAGAAGATGGATTGCCATTTGCACTCTCGTCAAAGAAACCATTAGAATTCTGCTCTTTTCTAGATTTTCGCTCTTCAATTACAGAATCTGCTGTTTCTGCACAGAAACTTCGTCTTGTCTGCTTTGCAGGTTTCTTTGCCACAATGAACTTGTTCCCATCACGGGTTCTCTCAGGGAAGCCAGCCCAGACTGAAAGATAAAACATCGGTTAAAAGCTTCAGAAGTTGTGCACAATCAAGAACTTGAAAACAGAGAATCGAATCCCTCACTAAAGGTATTAAAAACCTTAATTGTTTGAAAAATTACAAGCAGTGGGCATAGTCCAAAAGAAACTGCCCAATATTGTTTGTGTCCGCTGGGAACTTAAACTCAGAGTGCAATAATCAAATTTAAAAGGAAAGGAATATGCTGGCATTCATGGACTGGCATGCTAGTAGATCAATTTTGGTAATTAAGGAATTTGAGTAATCATCTTGAGTGAAGCTTGTTCCAATTGCTTAGTTAAGACTTAGAAGCTACAACTAAAGGAGGAACCTAACTCCTAACATCACCTCTTCCTTTTAGGGGTAGTGAGAACTAAGTGAGCGGTGCGTACGAAGTTCAGATCATACGGTGATGGTAGTAGGGACTAGGAAGACAACAAGGAAAAACACACGAACAACCAGATCATTAGTATTTACGACCAAGAGTAAAGAAGAATAAATTAGTACCGTGTTATTAACATCTTCGATCATAATATGCACACCAAATGGCATAAACAGAACCAATTCATATCATTATTGATAGGTTACCTCCAAACTGATGCAGGACAATAGAAGCTGCAACAGTTACATTCAAGGAAGCAGTGCCGTCCCCATACTGTGGGATATACACAAAGAAATCACATATCTCACACTCCTTAGCAGAAAGGCCTGTTCCCTACAAACAAAAAGGAGACAAAAGATTTAACCCAATGTAAGCTTCAATTGCAAATGCTTGCCAAATGAAGTTTAACTCAAACAATTCAAACATAGAACACCAAAAGCTAACTTGCACCCTTCTCAAACTAACAAAACATATCAAACAAACCCCACCAAGCAAATAATACCCAAGAACAAAAGCACATTACTTTACCGAGCTTGATGTCAAATAGAAGATTAAAGGATCAAAATTTCCAATAAAAACACAAATGGGTACTTGTGAAATCGATAGTTTACCTCATTTCCAAGAAGAAAAGCAGTGCTTTTGGTGAAAGGGTGGTGATTGACCGGCATAGCATTATCAGTGATCTCAACGCCGCAAATATCACAATCTCTGTCCTAAAACCCATTCATAAACACTAAAACTCAATCAGCCACATACCCAAAAAGAAAGAAAGAAAGGAAGAAGAAGAAGATCAAGGAAAAAGTGGACCTTGAGGAATTGGCGGGCGTCTTGGAGAGAGTGGAAGTGGCGGAAGCGAACGTGGGAGGTGGAGCCGTGGCTGCCGAAGGCGTTGAATTCTCTGCGGCCGACAAGAATGAGCTCGGAGACGCCGAAGGCGGTGGCACTCCGGGCGAGTGTGCCCACGTTGTGCCTCTTGGCTATGTTGTGAACCACCACATAGCTCTCCGCCACCATTTTTCACTGCACCGGGATTTCACCCGCCGCCTAGAGTCTATTATAAACTTATATAACCCCCTACGACGCCGTTTTTGTAGACATTAGTCTACGTTCTATCTTGTCAAATGTGACATCTTAGAGTAAATTCACTCATTGAGTCATCATGTCACCTGCTATTCACTGCTTTTTAGTGTATATTTTCATTCTCTGGGTCAGGAAATATCGAGGGCAAAATAACAAATAAAGCAGTGAATAGTGGGTGACCTGGTGACCCAACGGGTGAACTTGCTCTTAGGGTTTAAGTTGAAAAATAGTCGATTGGTTTCACATTAAACATCTCCACTATTACCTCAAATTCTCAAGAACAACTTCGTTTCCCCATTCGGTGATTACGCAGTTTCCTTAAAAACAAAGAAATAGTTATTTCCAAAGAATCTGGCACGGAATTAGGGTGGGATGGGTTGTGCTGCAGCCCACCCCAGTTTTTTTAAAGAAAAAAGGAGGAAAAAAAAGTATGTATGTATGGAGAACAAAACTTGAGGTCATAAGAGATTTTCCTCAAACATTTTCTGCTTTTCTTTTTGTAAATCCTTTTTATGTTTATAAAACTTGAGTGAATAAGCATAAACATATCTTCTTCATTGATATGCTAACCTCTTTTCTGTTTCTAAACCCTCCATTCATATGTTACAAGTTGTAAAACCTTTTTTTCCTTTTTTTATTTTTTATTTTTATCTTGAACCCCTTTGTTTTTTTTTTTTGAGAATTTGCTATTTTAAAAAACTATCTTGAAGAAATAATTTCGCAACTTAAGGTAAATTTTACCCCCCTTAATATAATTTTCTGGTTCCGTCCCTGCATCGATTTGGTGTTAAACCAATGCATATGAAATGAAACACATTTAGAACAAAATCTGCTACAAAGATAAGCTTAGAGACATGAGGTACCCCAAACAAAAAATTGCCTAGAACGGTAAAATATATGGACTCTCCATGCACATTACTCTAAACACTGAAAATTACATGGACCAAAACTAGGCCAGAGAGAGATGTAATACAATAAACAAATTAATAATACCCTAATTACTAAGTACTTATTCATAGTGCAGATTAGTTGGTAGAGATGTCAAGTTTCCACAATCTATAATCTTTAGGAGCTTAAGAGAAGTGAGGCTCTGCATCCTATCTTCAGGCAGAGACACAAGATCATTGCAAGATTTGATAATCAGAGATTTCAATCTAGCAAGGGAGAAAGAGGTTGTGGGGCATTCTGAGGCTGCTGTCATCAACATGGACTGCAATTCTCAGAGACTCTGTCCATAAGCAACTCTTCAACTAGTGGAAGCATCGGCATGGACATTAAGTTAGGGGCGTCCACGATAGTCAATTTGGTGAGGGAAGGAAATGAAAGCCGCTGCTGCTTTGGCATTGTTGTTGTCACATTTTCATCACTGCAGGTTTGCCACTCCTTCAAGAGTGGCAAGTCATAGAGTGTGAGCTCTTTCAATGATGGAAAAAACAAAGGCTCTCTTCCTCCACCAACCAAACTAGAAGAGGTGTTGAAGTACTCGAGGCAACTTAGAGAGTATAGTTTGAGAAACTTGAGAGAAGGCAGTTGATCCAGTGGTGGAAGATGCTGGCATCTGAGACAGCCCTCAATTGTGAGCTCAACTAGACCTGGAAGAGAGGATGCAACGTTATTCATCAGCCAATTGGGGAATCGAAAGCCGCAATACTGAGCTATATGTAGTACTTTCAAAATTTGATGGGGCTGAAGGCCTTCCAGCACCAAGTCATCTACACTACTTCCATTGTTGTCATCTCTGGACCAAATTAGTTTTAAGGATTCAAGATATTGCTTGCTGCTCAATTTGAGCTCCTTGAATTTATTGTGACATTGTCAACATGTTCAAGATGCGCAACATGAAGCACCCCTTTAAGACAGTTCAAGCCACTCAACTCATCTATTCTACCACTCATACCGGAAAAGAGAGCTTTGCTACCCAGGATGAATAACGGTAATGTCTGAAGAGATACCAACTTTCCCAGCCCAGGTGGCATGTGATTCAATTTGCGGCACCCAGTGATCTCAAGATGTTTAAGTCTGGTCATCTTTCCAATATCTCTAGGTAGTTGTAGCACCTGTTGAGTTTAAGGTGACTTTAATAAGTCTTTCTGTTTGTCTCTTTACTTCAGTTTTGAAGATTTTGAAAACATCAAGCACTTGTGATTTTTCAGAAATTAAATACACAAAGAAATATCTTGAAAAATCATCAATGAAAGTCACAAAATATGAATTTCCACAAATTGTATTTACAGGAAATGGACCACAAACATCTGTGTGGATTAGTTGAAGCAAGTTTGCAGACCTTTTGGAACTGAAATTTCTTTGACTTGTCATCTTTCCTTTCAAGCAGTCCACACAAGTTTCAAAATCACTAAAGTCTAATGCAGGAAAAATTTCTTGTTTCACTAATTCATGCAGTCTTTGTTTTGAAACATGTCCTAGCCTTTTGTGCCAAAGAAATGAAGATGCATGTTGTTTGTGCTTTCTTTTAACACCAACAGTTTTTGAAATATTGAAAACTTGATGATTTTCGAAAGCTGCATTTATGCAATTCACATGCCAGTAACCATATATCAAAGTAGCATCACCAAAACAAGATGAATTTTCATAGAAATACATAGCCCTATTATTACTTGAAAAGCTGAAAGCATCATCCATTACAAATTGAGAACAAGATATTAGGTTTCTCTAATACCAGAACATACTTATTCCTAAATAACACTTCCTACAGCTTGAACTGCCACCCTTTGACCACTTGCAGTGCAGACTCTTGTTTCATTCTTCTTTGGGATTGTTTGACTTGATAATCCCTACAAAGAATTAACAATATGTATGGGTGAACCAGTGTCAAACCACCATGAATTTTTACTAACAGATGCATAAGACTCTAAAGCAAAAATTGATTTTAGCAGAAAAGTACCTTTTCTTGTTCAACCACCTTTTGAAACCCTCACAGTCCTTCTAAAAATGACCTGTTTTCTTGCAAAAGAAACATTTCATTGGACCATTCTTATTGAGAGACTTGTTTTTGTTCAGATCAGTCTTCACACCAGATTTTGAAGAACTAGCCTTAAAGTTCTTGTTGTCAAAGTTTTTCTATACTTTGGCTTGGCAATGTAGTTGATGCTTACTGCCTTTCCCATTTTGATCATTTCATCTTCTTCCTGCACACAAATGGAAATCAATTCATTAAGACTCCATTTTTCTTTCTGTGTGTTATAGAGGCCCTTGAGATGGCTATATTGATCAGGGAATGAATTCAGCAACATATGCACCAGAAAATGATCATCAATGTTCATATTCAGGCCCTTCAGCTTTCTTGCAATGTCAATTCCTTTCATAATATACTCCCTTATGCTTTCATGTCAATTGTATTTCATCCCAGTGAGTGCATTCATTAGTGTGTTAATTTCAGCCTTGTCAGAAACCATGTACATCTCAGCAATATTTGAGTTAAAGTAGACTTTGGCAAATTCAGAATCTGGTATGCCTCCCTTAACTGCATCAGTCATACTCTTCTTGATGCAAATCAGTGCCATCCTGTTATGCTTATGCCATTATTGATACTTGTCTCTTGATTCCTTGGTCGCTGTTACAGGCAACTCAACATGTGAATCTTCCTTAAGTACATGGTCAAAGTCTAGAATGCCTAGATTGAGTTCTATATCTGTGAAGACCCAGATTTTCATACAATAAATTTATGTAATTCAATAATTGTTATATTAATTGAATTGTGATATTTGGGATTATTTGGATTGTCGTGGGTTGAGAAAATTGGTTCCGAATGATTTTATTTTCGAAAGCGAACGTTATTTAGGGGGTCGTGAAAATCGACTTTTTATACGTTCAAAATTTGGGAAAACTTCCTTCATGAAAGTTGTAGAGCTCGTCGATACGAGTCCGTGCATATATGGAACATATTATTCGGAGTTCTTATGAATAAGTTATGAATATTTGAAAATCGAAATTTTTCTATAAATAGTGGAAAAATCTGAGTTTGTTGTGAAGGACGAAAAAATTCTATTTTTGCACATCAGCCCCCGTCTCTCTCTCTCGGCCTGGTCACTGTGCTTGCAGACCCGCCGACCCGACCCGACTGGAAGTCGGCCTTCCCGGCCGCGCCGCCGCCGGACCCGGCCCCTGTCCGCTTCGCCGCCTCACGCCCGGTCGATCCCCGCCGTCGCCACACCCAGCCGCGGCTCCTAGGCTTGGATCGAAGCCTCTATCCGAAGCCCAAACCAGACCCGGCCGGAAAACCATTTTTCCGGCGGTGCACGGGCCGATCCTCCCCATTTTCGTGACGTGCTCTTCCTTCTGATCATCCCCATATATGGCTTGCATCACGATTTTGAGTGTAGAGTGGTAGATCAAGAGTTGAAGATTTCGACGTCCCTGATTCGATCTGGAGACTGATCAGAGGGCCGAAATTAATCCAACTTCAAAGCCCGATCTAGGACGATCCAGACCTCATCTCCGAAAAAGTCAGGTATTAAAGTTGTTCACAATTTCATTTTGAAGAAGTTTGTAGTTGACGACTTTTGCATCGGAGGTGGTTGACCGCCGCGTTGACCGACGCGTGTGGCGGCGCGTCGGACCGCATTTTGAGTTTTTATTATCTGGACGATGATCTATGCATCCATACGAGCGTTTTGAGATATAACTTGGTCATGTTAGAAAAAGTTGATAAATAGTCAATTTCTGTTTTGACGTTACTATTTACGGTTTTACAATTTACCTTCGGTTTGAGATTTACAAAGATCAGACCATCGGTTTTACTTCAAATTTTAATATGATGTTCATATGACTGTCCCGATGACCTTTTGTGGTTACGGGCGAAGATCCGACCGTTGGATCTTCGTATAATTGTAAAATAGTGATTCGGGAGGCAATTAGTGAAGATCCGTTCATCGGATTTTCGTATAATTTTGATAGGATGTTTCCAAGGGCAATCCGTGAGGATCTAACCGTTGGATTATCATTTAAATTCAATCCGCCCGTCGGATTGTCTTTATTTTAGAATCCGACCATTGGATTGTCGTTATTTTGAAATCCGACCGTTGGATCATCATTTAGGTTTATTTCATGCTTCGTTGCTAAGTAAAGACCGTACTTGATTAGGTACTTGACGGCTTGAGTTGACGAGCATTTGGATTATTGTGAGTTATAATTATATTGAAGACGCAGCGGGAGTTTCGAGGTGAGTAAAACTCACGTGGTTCATATTAAGAACCGAGCATTTTAATTTATTTATTTTTGGTAATTGTGTGAAAAATATTTACGGATTAAATATTTGTTTTAAAATTTCATGGACTTGAATCACCACGGTCCATAGGTAAGTAAAATGAATTTTAACTATACAAATGAATTTCATAATTTTCTTGTGTGAACTATAGATGGTATTAGTGGTCATTCCTGAGTGGATGATTACGTATATATATATTTACGTGGAAAATATATATTGATGAGTGGATTGTTGTGTGATGATATGATTGAGTTGAGTTGATGAGTTGATTTTATTACAATTCTGTAATTCCATAATAATATGATGTATTTTGGTTGGGTTGATTTCAGCATGTGATATTATATGTTGTGTTCATATATGGGTTTAGGGTTGACGTAATGACCGGAGTGGGTAATCGGACGCTCTAATCCTAGTGTGGATGATGGGATACGATTGGTTGAGTATGTGGAATTATTGGACGTTCTAAATATGTATATAGGTATACATATTGATGAAATACAATAATTGATAAATATGTCGGATGCCATAACCTAGGCCAGGTGACGGGCTACGATTCAGTTAGAGCTCTAGTCTGTCAAGTACCGTATTTTTATAAATACGATGATGAGAGTTGTGGGGAAAGTTGTGAGTGGGGTTTGTCTTGATATATTGAATTGGTGTTGATTGAGATTGTTATTATTTGCATATGTGGAAATTATTGAGTGTTGCTGTGTGTGGGAATAAATGAGATTAAATTAAGTAACAGTTCATTCTTTTACTTATACAAGCTTTCATAAGCTTACCGGGTTTTGTGTTGTTGCAATCCCGGTACACTATTCAATGGTGTAGCGGATATTTCTGCAGGTCAGGATAACCAGGGAGGTGACCGAGCTGCTTAGGTGTTACAGCAATTTTGTTATTTATTTAGTTGTGAGGTGTGTGTATGCTCATTTAGAGCTTTACATTACATTTGGTTTTGAGTTGTAATAATTAACCGAGACTAAATTCGGTTTGATTTTATTTCGTGTGGTGAGTATGTTAAGAAAAGAAATTTTCAGGTTGATTATTTTGAGTTGTAGTATTTTCATGTTCCGGATTTGGAATTGTTATTCTAAAATTCGGGGCGTGACAATATCTCCCTTCCATTTCTTGAAGTTCAGTCCATTGAACAATTCAATTTGATTGATGCTCATGGGAAAATGCATTGCTGGAATGAATTTTCAACTTACATCAGTCATTCATATATGTATTTGCATACACACACACACATAGCTCTAGTTTCACTTTATACCAGAAAATTTATATATATGCACATCCCAATGTTAATTCTCATGAAAAACATTTAATGAATGGCATATAAGCAGATAAATGTGCTTGTATCATTTTCAAGATGTTGGTATCATTTGTGATACACATATCTCTAATGAAATGCATGGAGATCTGTTATCTGTCATATATGTTTAACTACAAAATTTTGTTGTAGGATGTCTAACTGCTTTGGAAGTTAGATCTTATTCTAAACTTTCAAGTTCTCTTCATGATTCTTTCTTAAATGTATGTCTAAGTATATATATAAATATATATATATATATATATATATATATATATATATATATATATATATATCAACCAATTTGTTAGTATTGTACATATATATATAGGGTTAAATACTGTTTAGTCCTTGAGCTTTTGACCATAAAACACTTCAGTCCCTGATCTTCTAATTTCACACGTTTAGTCCCTATACTTCAAAATTTCAGACCAATAGGTCCTTACTCTCTAAAAGTCACGGTGAAATGTCTATTATGCCCTCAGTTCTTTTTTTAATTAATTAATTATTTTATTTTTTTTTGGAAAATGAATTTTTTTTCCCTTTTTTTCTTTATGTTTTTTTTTTCTGTTTTTTTTCCTTTCTTTCTTTCTATTTGCAAAAAAAAAAAAAAAAAAATAAAGAAAAAAAATTAAAAAAAGAGAGAAAAGGAATAAATTTATTTTTTTAAAAAAAGAACTGAGGGCATAATAGACATTTCACCGTAACTTTTAGATGGCAATGACCTATTGGTCTGAAATTTTGAAGTACATGGACTAAACGTGTGAAATTAGAAGGTCAGAGACTGAAGTGTTTTATGGTCAAAAGCTCAAGAACTAAACAATATTTAGCCCTATTATATATCGGATAATATGTGACAGAATGCTAATTAATCTACTACATACATCAATATAAACATGGTTACTGTGGCAGCATTATGTATTGTACCGAATATGCAGATATAATCTTGAACTCATATGTATAATTATCGGAAGCACATATATATAGTTATAAATCAAGGAAATGACAGTAATAGTATTGCATTCAATATAAATATGATACAGAATGATCAACATGGTTTGATGAATTTCTGCAGTGCTACTGATATGCATGTCAATATTCATGAACAACATTTCAAAATAATGTTCCAGATCATTTAACTTATCATAAATTAAACACACATTGATTTAAATCTGAGAATAGATGCTCTAATACCAATTGTTAGTAAACATAAACCGAAACATCTTGTAAACCAATTAAGCTATCTCAGAAAATAAATCAAATGTTGAAATGAACTGGATAGTTAAGTAAACTAACTTGGTTGGCTGGTGTTGGAATTGATCTTGATCTTCTCCTAGATCCACACGGTATCTTCTCAGCTTTGCTTGATGGGACAAATCAGAACGAGAATGGTGATGTGTTCTAGCAGGGATCAAAATTGGTAAGGGCTCAGTTTTATAAACTGATATGTAACAGTTACATGACCGTTCCTTCCTTCAAGGAACTGTCAAAATAACTTCCCATCTTAATCCAATTTGTCCGAATCATCATTACTTTTGAATTTTAATTCTAAACAGATAATGTCATATATATATATATATAGGATTTTTCTCAGGTAAGGATGTCCTTACCTAAGCTTATGGAACGGATTTGGTGTTTTCACCCACTTTTCGATCACATTTTCACATCTTAACCGTTCCGTTTTTAGGTCCTAATGTATAGATCATCTCTGCAAAATTTCAGCCAATTTAATAATCGTTAAGGCATCCAAAACTGTAATTTACAAGAACAAACCGAATCTGTCGAACAGGAACCGTTCGTTTACATTGTTGTAATATGCAGTTTTGGATTCCTTAATGATCACCAATTTGGCTGAAATTTTACAAAGACAATCTATACATTAGAATCTAAAAACTGAACGGTTAAGATGTGAATATGTGATCAGAAAGTAACCGAAAACAGAAAATCTGTACCTAAGCTTAGGTAAGGATGTCTTTAGTGTAACCAGACTATATATATATATATATATATATATATATATATATATATATATATATATATATACAGTCCTTCTTGGCTAAGGACTTCCTTAGTTTTTCTTAGGTACAGATTTCCGGTTTTAACCCACTTTCCGATCACATTTTCACATCTTAACCGTTCAGTTTTTAGGTCATAATATATAGATCACCTCTGAAAATTTTCAGCCAATTTGGTGATTATTAAGGTATCCAAAACTACAATTTACCATTATAAATACGAACGGTTCCAGTTCGACAGATTCGATCCGTTCGTATAAATTACAGTTTTAGATGTCTTAACGATCACCAAATTGACTGAAATTTTACAGGGAAGATCTATACATTAGGCTCTAAAAACTGAACGGTTAAGATGTGAAAATATGATCGGAAAGTGGGTGAAAACATCAAATCCGCACCTAAGAAAAACTAAGGATATCCTTACCTGAGAAAAATCCTATATATATATATATATGTTAACTGCAATACATTGAAATTAAGTCCAAAAGGTTTGTCTACTTATATAAGTCTACTTGATATATGCTGTTGAGCAGCATAATTCATATTACAAGGATGTCAGGTGATACTGTGCTTATTCAAGAGGCGATGGGCCAGAAGGTATGTAATTACATGCCAGAAAAAGGCCACAAGTTTTTGCGTTTCTCCTATAACCCTTTACTAGAAATAGCACCTCGCGCGTTGCCGCGAGACTTGAAATTTAGCAGAAACAGAGGTGCCATGAGAAATAAGAGGAATCTCAGAAGTATAGCAACTAAAGCCATAGGTCCAAACATAAAACTTCATTGCAAAGTATAAGAAAACTTGTTATTGTTTTCTTTCTATGCACAAAATTGTGAAGCACAAATTGAACTGAAAAACACAAATCTAAGTGATTGTCAACCATTAACCACCACGATAGTCTTCAACTTCCAAAAAGAATTTTCCTTAGATGATTTGATTTCCTACAGTTGACCTGCAAAAGTAGATAAGTAACAGCACCGACAACATGATTGAAGAGAAGTATTGTAATGCAAATTATTGGCAGGTTAATTTTCTGATGTAAACCTCAGCTTTTAATGTATCCAACAAAATACAATGTATTATTTGTAGGCCTGACAATGGGATCGAAACTATAAGGCTCCAACTACAGTTTAGTTCTCTGCTCTAAATAGAATTATACTCCTGTAGATAGCCATCGCCAAAAAATGCAGCAACAAACATTCTCATTTATATCACTACAGCTATATTTAAAATTATCCTTAAAAGTGCCTATCAACATGACAATGTGTTGAGCGAAACTACAGAACCAAACTTCAGTTTCAACATTGGGAATTCAAGAAAGCAATGAATTTGGCTTTGTCAAACATAAATAGACTTTCAATTAAAAAATGAAGAGGGAATAGTTTTTTTTTCACCTGGTTTAATGCCTAATTTGTAATGCCTTCTTGAATAAGATTGATTGAGATTAGTGCTCTGAAGTGTAAAACAGTTTTCTTATTAACATACTACATACATATAAAAGATGTTCATGTAATCATTTAATCTTTTCTATCACCTTTCAAATTAGCAAAGAGAATAATTCTGTATGTGTTGTGCAGAGCAAAGAAAAGATAACAAATAATTCTATAAGAACTTATGGCTTTACTTTATTGCAAGATACCTCAAATTTTTTTGGCCTGTTCCGATATGACCTGGCCAGTTCTGCATAAATTGATGTGCCACAAAATAAAGAAAATGCTACAAAACTTCCACTCAGCAAAAGGCCATGGCTTTCCCTGCAATGCAACATTTCAATTTAATCAAAAACTGAAAATAAGCTATAGAAGATAACTAACTAAGGACCATCAGGTGGAAAACAGTTGCTTTACTGTTACAGATAAGTCTTTCCGTAAGCCCAATGTCTATGTCAGAGATATGACCACAACATTATTAAACAACATTCACAACATCATTATATAAATCATTCCTAATGATGAAAATTAACAAACTAACATATGTGGGTCAAAAGTTCATCGCATAACTTTATGAATGGACAACAATTCGCATTAGCACCATCTATTGGTAATGCCCTTGACAATCAATAAAAGGAGAAAGAAAAACAAAAGTCATTAACATACGTGAAGACAATCACGATCCAACAGAGGCTTGAGCAAATCTCTGTACCCAAAATGTTTCTCAAGAAACTCTCTCACCAGAATCGGCTCATAAAAAGCCCTTGCTGAGAAATCTGCAAGAAATTACATTAAACTTGGAGTTGAGATATCCTACTACATGGCCTAGTTTAAAGAGAAGGAAGGAAAAAATTAAGTGAAAAAATTTAGGGATAGACCAAATTGGGTTGGCCTTATGCTTTGGTAAAAGCCTCTCTAGTATTCCAAGCCATATTCAAGGTCATCTTGGGGACCACATCAGGGTTTAAGAACAACCTACCAATTACACAGTAACTGTACAAAGGATATCAAGTTAGAACCAACCAATTTGTATAAGTTATTATTTGAAAGGAACCAAAATGTACATACGGCGTCTACAAATTAAATTGGTTGATACAGGCCAGGTTTGTTTGCCAACTTGATGCAGACCTTGAACTCTCTGTCTTTCCTGTAAGATAAGTTTACTGACGATTTAATAAAGCTAGAGCTCTATGATATTATTAAATGAAATAACCCAGATAGAATGAAGGGTACAGCCAACTAAACCAAAAATATTATGAGGAAGGAAAAAAAAAAACTGAGCTCACCCCAAGAAGTAAACGATGCAAATATTCCCTCTTATAAAATGGTAAGGTTTATGATAATCAGTTTCGATGAATACAAACAAAAACCCAAAACCGTAAATGTAAATGGTGCAAGAAAGGCGGACTAACCGATCAAATTGAACAACTGAACATTCCAAAGGCCGAGTTGTTGAAAGGACAAAAACAACTGAACTGATAGCCTATGAACGTTGTCGTCTTCTTCTCCTGTTCTTTTCTCTCAACTTGCCTCCTCTCTGTCTCTCTGAGTGCCCGAGGTACAACTAAATAGCTTGTCACCCAAAACCAAAGATGAGAAAACACCCAGAATCCGCTCAACTAATTACCTTGCGGATGGGGATGGTGATGAAAGCTGAGAAGAGATTTGATACAAACCACCAAATAAAAACCTGCAAATCCAAATCCAATACATATCCCAAATCAGAATAAGAGAACAATTCAAAATTGAAACAACAGAATCAAGGTTCAAAAGAGAAACAAAAAAAAAAAGAACCCAACAATTGGGAATTTGGGACTGTAATCAAAACCCAAATCCCTCTCCCACTTCTTTCCTTGTGTACCTCTCCGATCACTCTCGTGACAAAAAGCAACCGACCTCTTGCTGAGATGACGACCTCTCTTTATCTCTTCGTGCAAACCAAAGAAACACACACACTCCCTCCCTCTCTCTCCATCGTTCATAATCTCTATGGATTGTTCCGGCTGCAATTGAATCAGAAGAAGATTATAGAAGGATGGCAGATTGTAGAAAAAGAGCAAGGGCAAAATCGACATTTTACTGTTAAATGAACAGGTGAATGAACAGTGCTAGGAACAGTGTTTCGGCTTTAGATGTATGTATAATACTAGAAAACTTCCCCGCGCTTTGCTGCGGAATGTACCGTTATCAATGAATTAGATGTAATAGAACTAAACTTAAAAGGATGACAAAATTGTTTTCAATTGTCTTGAGACCATTGCTACATTATAAATCAAGGATCTCAGACAAAATTATACAATATGACAAAATAGTACAATATTATCACTGCAGATCATCTAAAACAAAAGATGAATTAAATCATGCCCTAGCTTTGAGATCTTATCAAAGTTTCTACTGGCAACATTTTCCATTATAGTAGATTTCAAAAAATAGGCTATCTTAGTTTAAGGTCAACTTGGTTACAATTGCTGTTGGAACATTTTCCAAAAAATAGTTGTTCTAGTTGTTCCAGGTGTATATATACAAAAGGTGTTAGCCTATCAAAAGTTGGTCATGGAGTCTCTCCAAAAACATTGCTTGCTGCAGTTCTATCTATACAAAAAGTGGTGCAGCAACAAATAGTAATTCAGCAGGGAATAAAATTTAGAAAAGGAGACTGAAACAGTGAGCACTGACCAGGATCACACTGCTTATAAAATTTCTTCAAAATCTGCAAACAAAAATCGAAAGCAAGGAAAATTCATACTCGATATCCAGAAATTTACTAAGAGGAGGAAACCAATTGGAAACTGGAAATTGATTACCTAAATAGTGAAGTGATACTTAATAAAGGATACAGTTAAGTGATATCAAATCCTTTATTATGCATCACTTCACTGTTTAGGTAATACAAACCCAACAGAACAACATTCACTGACTACAAATATCCCATAGATTCATTTGAAAGTTAAACACTAAGTATGAATCTGTAACTCGTATCAATATCAGCAAAAGAATAATGCAATAGAAGGGAACAACAGTGAACTACTGAAGTTCATGTATAGAATTAAGTTTTGAAATTAAGAATATTGCGTTAGATTAACAAAAAGGCATCAATGACACTACTAGGGCAACAATCTTTTCCCTTGAAAAAAAGTCCATGAGTATATTCAATAACCCTAACCCTGAAAGCCTAAGATCAGAATCAAACGCAACAAAATTCAATTCCCAATTTCCCAAATCAACAAATCACATACGTTTTGCTTCTGGGTTTCTCAATTTTTATCGAAAAGACTTCCTTCATTTTCCGGTTGAGAAGAATCGGAGAAAAAGTCCAAAAGCCCCAATTGAAATTAGCAAAAGCCAAAAGTACAATCAACCAAAGATCATATCTAAGAAAATAAAGCAGAAAATTGAATTCAAAAAAAGCAAGATTGATAAACGCCCATCATCATTCAGAACCCAACAATAGCGATGAGAGATAAATAATAATAATAATAATAATAATAATAATAATAATAATAATAATAATAATAATAATAATAATAATAATAATAATAATAATAAATCCTGACCTGCAACTATTCCAGACGCAGATACCTCTCTCTCTATCTCTACCTCTTCTGCAATAAATCCAGATCGATCACTTCTTCTTCTTTCCTCTCACAGTTTCTCTCTCTCTCTCTCTCTACCTCTTCCGCAACAAATCCGGATTGATGCTGCGAAACAGTGAAGGTCGATCTTGATAGAGTCTTCCCGAAGACACAAAAATTAGGGATTTTGCTTATATATTGTGGGGAAATGGCAGCATGGTAATTCAGAGAAAACCAAGGGCAATACCGTCATTTCGTACCCTGATGAACAGTTGAATGAACATGGATGAACAGTCAAGGGCCACTCGGCTTTAGATTATAGTATAATTATTCCTTTTCCTGATTGCAGGTAGGGAGTTTCATTCGGTTGGTTGCAACGTTCATTTGGGGGCTTCAGAATAGCATTTACTAATGGATGGCTTCTAACCCTTGCAGGGACGTAGCCAGGAATGACAGGAGTGTTGGGCTAATCAAAAATTTTGCGAAGAACTCTTTTTTTTCTCCCACTCCCAATTTTATTCCTAGAATTTTCAGTCGTATTTCTACTCCCAGTCCCACTCCGAATTTCATTCCCACTACCACTTGATGGAGTATTACTTGTAAACCATGAAAGAATGTTTTTGTACCGCTTGGGTTTTCGGTGATCCGTCATTTTATTTAATACCTATATTATATATACATACATTTCAATATAACAATTAACACGATGCATTTTGATGATCATATAGCAACTTCATGCTTTAATATATATACATTTTGCAACAAATTACCGTTCTACTCGTTGTTTAGTATCTGGTTAATTTGGACCGTTAAAGAACACAAGCTAGACATTATAAAAAAAAAAGTTTTTTTTTTTTTAAAAAAAAAGGATAATATGATTATGATCTTTCTGTACTCTTTTTCGCAGCTTACTGAGTTATTTCTAAATTCAAACCTTCATCATTGTAACAGCAAGAACCCGATACAGAGATCCATTCCCAATTATCAACCCATCATCAACAACCCATTACCCATCAGCAATGACAATCAATTATCAAACATTCAACAAGACAACAAGACAACAACCCATTCCCACTACAGCAATGACAATCAATTAACCAAAAATCCAAAACATTCTCAAATCCCAATTATCAACCCATCATCAACAATCCATCAGCAATGATAATCAATCAACAAAAATCCAATACCTGGGATCTGGGATTGAAGCCTTGATGGACTGAAGGAGTCACACTGCTACTGTAGCAGACGCGCAATGGAGCCCTAGAGGTGGCTCAGTGGCGGAGGAGGTGGCTCAGGCGTGGAGCGGTGGAGGTGGCTCGGCGGACTGTCGGGACTCGCTAATCGAACTCGGAACACTGGAAGGGGGAAGCAAATGGGGACAGCGCCACAGCCCACAGGGGAAGAACCGGAGAAGGGGAGAGCTGAGAGTCGACCTACAAGCATCAGTATATTTTTTATTTATTTTTTTTGGGCTATATCCATACTTGATCGATTTTGGCCCAAATTTTCCCTTGGGCTGTAGTCCAAATAGCCCTTGTCTTGGCTACGCCCCTGAACCCTTGTCATGCTATCCTCTATTCCCCCTGTTGTCTTCACTACTGCTGTCCTGAACCATTTCATGGTGAAATTGGCGTCTCACAGACAAGCTGTATATCCAAAAGGGGCTACTGTTGTAGAGGAGACAATTGGTTCAATCAGAACTGCATGAATATATATTTTATTTTTATTCCTTTTGTTTTTAATTTATATTTTCCTCCGTATAGAACTACAACCAAGGATTATTCCTCATGCAGGTTGCATCATTCACAGTGGAGAAGCAGACTTATGGCCCAGTTTGGGATTGATTCCTAAACTGCTTTTGAGTCAAGAAGTGCTTTTGAGCTTAGATTGAGGTGTTTGCTAAAATTCTTTAAAGCTGGTTTTAGTCCAAAGCGCTTCTCCCAACCTGTGTTTTTGAGAAGCTACAAATCGTAGCTTTTGAATTTTGCTTCTGCGGAACCAATTGGAAAAACACGGAGGTCGTTTAATGAATTATTTTAAACTACCTATTCTGTCCTCATCTTTTTTGTGAAAATTACATTGAACTAGCTAAACCTATCTTTCATCTTCATCTTGGCGAGACGAACACATCGGGTTCTCCTCCTCCTCTATTTGCCATCAAGTACATATGACATCATTCATCCTAATCGGAACAAATGGGGAGAGAGGGCCTCCACTTCTCCTCCTTCTCTGTCTCTGAGGAGCATCATCATTCTCATCGGAAACACGTGAAAGGATCCCTATTTCTGATTGTCTTCTCCTCCTCCTCTCTTTACGATCATTGAACGGTTCAAGCATTAATCATCCTTCAGCATTAATCGTCTCCAGATTCTACAAGGTAAATCCTCAATCTGTTTGCTAGATTCACAAAGAGATTACATTGGTAGAAAATAAAATCTAGTCCATTTTTTCGATTCTGCAATCATTTATCAGTTGTTTGGCAAGAATATTAGGAAACTACAATTTGAGGCAGATATGAACCGCCTTTTCCTATATACCAGGTTGGTGTCACATTACCATCTTTCAATATGAACCTATTGTCCAATCCCAAAGCTAATTGCATGTATATCGGGTTAATAGATTATTTATTACTCATGTGCAAATCCTGGACCAAACGGTCATTAGTAGAGAGTCTGACCATCTAGTTGCTTGATACAATTTTAGGTGATTGTATTTCAATAGGGGAATAATGTAATTACAATCCTTCATAACAAAAGGAAATCAAATGTTTACCCCAAAAAGTGTTGCTAGTTTCTCATCGGTTCAGTTCTTTATTTTTATTACATGCTGTACAGGATTAGCAGCCATGGCTAATAGATCTATCTCTCTTTATCTATACCACATTTTGCTGCTCCTCATTCCTCATGTTCTAACTAATTCACTAACTAATTGTGTCTTAAGAAGGAAGTCAGCATAATACTAAAGTTCAAATGCTTAAGCATAACACTTGATGACTTGAACCACCACTACAAACTTTTGCACCATTGGGTCCTTTTTCTCTTGCAAAATATTAATCTTAGATTTCAAATAATTTGAAGCACAGAACAATTTTTTGTTTAAACATATCACATATGTTCTTTATATTAACTTCCAAAATGCTCCTGCATGTGAATTGGTGTTACCATTCTCATTTATATAGTTTGCATGCTGCATTATCTGTTGTTTTGAAAATCATGAATGTTAATTATGGAAGACTTGTATATCCAGCTACAATTGCTTGGGAAAGGACGCTGATGAGGCAGATGTGGACGAGATTATTGGCATGGCTAATAAAGCCTCTGTTGATGATCAACAAAAACAAGTCCAGGAGATAAACATCCTGGTTAGTTTTTCTTTGCAACCTTTTTCATCAGCTCTCAATAAACTGTTATCCCAAGTTTGATTATGAGCTTAAACTTGCATTTGGACACTCTTGGCCTCTTGGGTGTAAGTGGGGCTCAGAGAGCCCATATTAGGATCTTCAGTTATCTCCGTAATTTTTTTAACCTGTGCTTTGGACTTTCTTACATTCAATATTTTGTGAATTTCCAGTTCAATATAAGGATAAATGACTACTGTTATATTAACCACTAGTATGGAGCAATGTTGTTTTCATCCTTCCTACTAAAACTTTAGGTGCAAATGAGTTTCAGCTAATGGGTTTTTAAATGCTCAAAGCATTCTCATACAATTGTGCACCCGAGGTTGATGATTCTCTTAATCATTCTCATACAATTATGAACCCAAGATTTGATAATGTCCTCATCATACTCTACCTGGAGAAGAAAGCCTCTGTTTGTTAATCAGAACAAAACTATGCCTTCTGCTTTACTGATTGCTGAAGCTTTCTGTTTTCTGTCATATATTTAGTTAAAGACTGATCAGTTATTATTTTTCACCACAGATGTGCCTGAGACAAGGCCATTAGAACGTGCTGATGTATCTCATAAATTGAAAGATCTCATTGGCTACACTCTGAATATCAAACCTTCTCAGATACCCCATAAGGAAGCAGGCAAGGGATTAAAGAATAGAGAAGAAAATAGCTGAGCATATGCTCTTCTACTTGTTCTTGGCATAATATCTATGCAATTGATTGTGCCTATTGAATATGTAGTTCGAGCTTTTTTCTTTTAATTTTCTTTCACATCACACAAAACAGATGGGAAAGAAGAATCCACTAGTATTGAAACAGAGGGAACTGGAAACTGATGGTACTTTCTTTTTATTAATGGTGGTACTTTCTTTTTATTAATGATACTTCATATATTCTACCTTCTGGAAACTGGTCTTTGTTATTAGATTGATTACTTGTGCTCGTTTGTCAATATTAATATCATTTATATGTTCAAATTTAATGAGATAGTAATACATTGCAGGTTTGTTATCTAAAGTATGGACACTTCCTAGGTTAGTGAGATAGAGGACAATGCCGATGAAGGAGATGGTCTGGGAAGACGAGAAACTGACTCTTTGATTGTTCAAAGGCAGCTTAGTGGTACTGACGGAGCCAATGTTTCTCTGCTTGGCCGAGTTTATGATGATTTGAAGATACTGATAGCCAGTATGCCTAATGTCCGCATAGGCCGTGTGCGTAGGGAGCCAATACTGCTGCACATATGTTGGCAGCTCACTCTAGTAGTGTTGGCCATTGCTTTAAGTTCTCTTCAGTTCCTCCTTTCCTTATAGCTCTTCAATAAAGTTTTGACCTCTTTCATCTCAGAAAAAAAAAGAACTATATAACCAAACAAATGACAAAAACATAAAACTACTTATATAATTTGTATAATTAATATACATAAGTGATGTGTTGATAATTTGAACTAGTGTATAAGAACAATAAATGAGAAATTTTTAATTTGGTATGATTACATGAGCAGAAAACAAAATTATCTAATTTTGTAGTATTTTTTAGCATGTATGATCATTTTGGTAATTATATCAAATCAAAGCACTTTTTACTTACAATTTATCAAACACTCAGAAATTGCTTTTAATTGTCACAGTATTTTTAAAAACAGTTTACCAAACACCTGAGCTGTTTTTTCTCACAGCAAATCCAGAAGTACTTCTGCTCATAGCAAATCCAGAAGTGATTCTTCTTACATCACAACAATTCCAAACTGAGCCTATATCTAACTACAATGCCTCCTTAACTAAAGCTTACAAGTCGGCTGTGCAACCGGGTGTCTGGTTTGGGTTTTGGTGCGGTTATGCTCATGGTATTCTGTACTGACGCTTTGGCTGTATGGTTTGGTGGAATAATGATACTTGAAAAAGGATATAAAGGAGGAGATGTCATGAATGTAATTGTTGCTGTCTTGATTCGCTCTGTGTAAGTTGCACTTTATTAGATTTGTACCTGTGTCTGTGCTGCAGGTATTTTCAAAGTTGACTGACTACTCCCCCTTCACTCAGTTTGATATTTAATGCTACAGAAATTATGAGGTATAAAAATTTAAAAGTTTTCAGGTCTCCTGGGAAAGCAACTCCGTGCATTAGGGCATTTGCTCCTAGACAAGCTGCAGCTTATAAGATGTTTGAGACAATTAAAAGAAAGCCGGAGATAGATGCTTATGACACTAAGCAGCGAGTGTTACAAAATATTCATGGAAACATAGAACTGAGGGATGTTGATTTTAATTATCCCTCAAGACCGGATGAGCGCATACTACATGGATTTTGTCTCTCAATACCTAGTGGTGCAACTGCTGCCTTGGTTGGACAGAGACCCAAGCTTGATGAGTATGTCAGCTGCAGTACCAAATGGGACTGCTTCAACCATGTTTCAGATGATCGAATAATAAAGAGAAGTACAGTAGAGTCGGGAACAATGATGAGTTTCTTTACAAGAGCAAGTTTAGAGGAGCTTCAGAACTCACGGTTCAGGTGAGGCGGATTGGTGACACGTGCTTGGGTCACTTTTGGAGAGTTTTGAATGATGGGGAGCTACAGTCATTGATCAGCTTATGTGTAGATTTTTTTTTTTTTTTTTTTTTTTGTGGGGGGCTATGGAAGGAATTTTCTTATTCAACAAACTATAGATTAAAGAGAGGTCCCAAAACGGATCCATTTTGGGATAGTTGGATTATTTATTAAAAAATATTTATTTTTAATAATAGGACTCACTTTTAAATTGACTAGAGGTGTCTTGCAGACAACACATCATAAAACATAGGTCATATATAAGCCACGTTAACAAGTTAAATAACTAAATTGTCTGAAAACTAACAAATTGGACTTATTAGATCAAAATTGAAAGTGCAAAGGTGTTTTTGATGAAATTAGAAGTTTAGGGACTGAATTGATTTTGGACCCAAACTATAGGGTAGTAATCTGTATTTAGCCCTTAATTAAACATGGGTAGTTTAGAAATACAATTAAAAAAGGGATAATGATCATTTACCCAATTTTGGGGATAACCCCAATTACCCAAACACTCTAAGAGACTGACTACTTAAACAACAAGTTACACTTTTTAACCCCATTTACCCATCTTTTCAAAACGGGCTTGCTTTTCCTCTATGTTTCTGACGATTTTGCCCTTTTATAACTAACATCTTTCAAATTCGGAACAGTAACGAGATTTAGGGAGAGAAGCTCTCCGATTTTAGAGAGAGAGAGGATCAGCTTTACTTCTAGAGTGAGGATCGGCTAATTTCTAGAGAGATGAGCTCGCTTGTTTTGAAAGATTGAAGCTCTCACATTTTAGAGAAAAAATGGAGCTGTGCGATTTCGTGCGTTTTCTATAGTGAGAAGCTCTGCGATTTCTTTTGAGAGAAGACCTGTGATTCCTAGAGAGAGAAGATCTGTTGCGATTATCATATGGAGCGGGATGGAGCTCCTCTTTCTGTTCCTCCATTGCGGTTAGCTTCTTCTTATATCTGTAATTGTTTTATATTCTGCTCGATTTGAATTTCTAGGTCTTTTCTGTATACGATTTACTTTGTTAAGTACTAACTAATTTTGTTGAACCTGAGCTTCGTGTTTAGGTTGGACTGGTTGTGAAGTTTTATTGCAGTTATGATTTGAATTTCTAGGCCTTTTTTTGTGCATTGTGTTAGTTTTGTATTTTGGTGTTATCTTCTTGTTGTTTTTGGCTGATCTGAGTTTCGTGTTAGTTTTGAGCTGGCTCTGAGGTGTTTTTATACTTTAGACTATATTATTGGGGTCCAATAATATTTCTACTGGGGGCCAATAATGTGTTCTAGTTGTTACTCAGATTCTAAATTTGTTGGTTAATGATATTTTCATTTCTGTGCAGAGCTATTTCTTATATTTTCTTTAGAGTTTCGGTAGTTTTAGGTTCCAATAAAATGCGTAGTGAGGGGCAGTAATATGTCTTAATTGTTGTGAAGTCTCTCTATTTGTTGTCTAGTGATACTTTTCTTTAGTTTAAGAGTAATTTGGAACTGCTTCTGATGTGTTTTTGTAGTTCTGTTTATTTTCTTTCAGGATTATGCATGATTCCCTGGTTGCTAGGTGCATTTATTCTGGAAAAGGTTATATGATTCCTTTGAATCAATGTATGAGCTTTTCTGACTTGTATGAAGACGTTTTCCGTACGTTCCAGTTTTTGCCAAGTGATGTTATTGAGCTTCAGTATTCAGTACCGGGTTGTGAAGTATGTTTTCTTCGTTCCGATTGTGATTTCCAGATGTTGTTTTGCGGTGCTAGAATACATAAGTTAGAATGTGTTGAGATCTCTATTTTAAAGATTGGTGGAAGTTGCATCAACACGTGTTCAGTGGATAGTCATTCGGAAGTTGTTGATGAGGACGATTATTTGGGGGAGGCATTTAGGATTGAAGTTCACAATTCGTATTTGTCTAATGAGTGGAGTTCCTATATTCATCATGTTGGGGAGAGGTTTCATGGTGCAGTTGAGCTCCGTGAGAAACTCAGGAAGTATGCAATTGCAGTTGGTTTCGAGTTTGTTTTTTTGATAAACGATTTGGACCGTATTCATGCAGTTTGTTCAAATGTTGGATTTGAAGGATGTGATTGGCATCTTCACGCTCTTTCATCATCTGCCAATAGTTGCCTTTATATAACAGAGTTGAATAATATTCACACTTGTAAGGGTGTAGTTAGGACTCAAAAGCACAAGCTTCTGGGATCCAAGGTTGTGAAGACTTGCATTGCTGCCGATGTTAGCTATAATCTTTCACTGAAGCCAAGGGAAATTATGAGTAAATTCAAGTCAACATATGGTTTTGATATTTCGTATAAGGTTGCCTTGAAAGCGATGCAAAGTGCTAAGGAAGCGATTTATGGATCCGATGCAGATTCATTCAGCAAGTTATCTTGGTATAAGGAAGCCGTTTTGGAGAGTAATCCGGGCTCTTCTTTTGTGTTGGAAGTTGCCCATCCACAATCATTTTCATAGGCTTTTAGTAGCTTATGGAGGTTGTATTGAAGGCTTGCAATTCTGTTTGCCGATGTTGTATGTTGATGGAACGTTTGGTAAACTCATTTACAAGGGTCAGATTCTTTCTTCAACTGGAAGGAATGGAAATCAAGGTAACTTCATAGTTTATTGCCCTTCAATAATTTGTTTATTGGGTACTAGTAGACTGACGTTTTTGTGTTCTGATTTGTTCAGGTTTTTACCGTCTAGGCATATGTTTTTGTGATTCTGAGACGGAAACAAATTGGACATTCTTTTTCAAGCATTTGAAGAGTTTACTTGATCCTCAAGGGAGAGTCGTCACATTTATTAGTGATTGGGTTAGCAGACTGTCGGGTGCTTTCAATAAGGTATTTGCTAGACATCCTCACCTGTTTTGTTACAAGCATTTGGTGGTGAACCTTGCCAGTAAATATAGGGGTAAAGGCAATTCTCTGATGATAGAAGAGGTTAAGAAGAAGTTTTTAAGGTTGCATATTCCTCTACCGAGAAGGAATACCGTTTCAATTTGCGGTTGCTTAGGCAAGAGGGTGGGGCTGAGATTATTAACCCATTTCTTGCTGAAATTCTAGTTGAACATTGGTGCCATGCATTTTATACATGCGGCCGATATGGAATAATGGCCAATGGGATTGTAAAATCATTTAACTCTTGGATTTCACTTGATCGTTTGATGCCGGTATATTGTATGTTGGATCAGACCAGAATAAGCAAATGGAGCAGATGGGTGAGAGGAGGGATGAGGCATAACGTTGGACGACAGAACTGACTCCCAAAATGGAGGAAAGGCTGAAGGTGCAGATGGAGAAATCTAGTTGTTTCAGTGTCCATTACTCTAGCCCCGATGTTTATGAGGTTCTATCTGACTTTTCATACGTAGTTAACATTTTCGAGCATTCATGTTCATGTGTGAAATGACAGATGTTCATGTGTGAAATGGCAGATCAATTTTTTTCCTTGTCCTCACGGCCTTGCTGCAATACAAGCTGCTTATGAAAATATCTATGATTATATTGATAAGTACTTTCGTGTTGATATGTTCAAGAAGAGCTACAGTTTCCCTATCCGACCAATAATCAATGTTGATATGTCTTCTTCTGAATCTGCTACTGACTTTATATTACCTCCCGGGTGCGAAGAGGCCACTTGGGAGGCCCAGGGTGAAGTGGTTCAAGTCTATTGGAGAGGTCGAAAATAAGCTGATTCGTTGCGGCCATTGCGGAAAAATGGGCACTCATAACAAGAAGAGCTGCACAGAACCTCTTGTTCAGTAGTAGTACATGATACTATAAAGGGTTGATAGGTTTTACACGTTTCTATTGGTGTGCAGTAATAGGTTTATTGAGGGCCAATAATTGTTTATATTTAGGCTCAATGAACAATTATTCTTTCCAGAATTACATATTTTAACTTTTTTTTTTTATTTCGATTCCTTGAAGAGAAATAAAATGAAATTATTAACAGGTTTGAGTTGCAGTTATTGGTTATAGATGGTTTATTGGGGCCCAATAGACAGATTATTGCCCCCCAGTAATCAAGTTTATGAGACAACATTAGAACAGCTTGTAATTGGAAACCTAACTATACTTCTGCAACCTAATTTAAAACCCAAAAAAGATACATGTGACCATCTTCCTAACTATTATTGGGAACCAATAATTATCTTATGACCCCCCAGTAAACCTGATTTTTGGTGAACTTTGATTTCATCACATATTGGATTTGAAGATGTTTACGTACATAAACTAACCTAAAGCAAAACCGGCAACTTCTGACCAAAATTTTGAAGATTATTTGGGGGGTAATAAACCTGACTATTTTAATGCATGATTCTATTAGCAGCTTGTTGAAAGGACCTGTTAATAAGTGAAGGCAACATAGGTATATTACATCATCCAATACTGCATGTAATTTTACCATAATTCCAAAATAAGTTTAACTGCCCAAGTATTTACAATTCCTGCTTTAGAAACCCTAATGTTAAATTGCTACATAGGCTATCTCGGTTTCCAGTCTTCACTTTCTTCTGAATTGTAGGTGCCTGATTCTTTCTAGTATTTTTTTTCTTATGCTGCCCCCTCCTTCCTTGCTTGGTTCTTCACCATTCACTATGCTCTCCATGAAATGGAGCATAAACTGTCCGTAATCAGCACTATATTGAAGTAAATAAATTCATGTTAAATTGATTGGGTTGCAATAAACATATAGTTCATATTTGCAGCTTTTAGATGTAGTCAAACCGTGTGGGTTGAGGTACTTACGATGTTGTGTTCTGCTGCGGGCACTCGAAGTCTTCATAGAGTTCATAGGTTGTCTCCACAATGTTGTTCTACAAGATCCAGTTCCTTGTTTCTTTTTCCTCCTCAGTCATTTTCTCTTCAACGAGAATCAGGTTTTCTTTGTCATCTTCTCCTTTGCATTTTTCTCGCGTGACCTCTGAATCTTGGCTGTCACCAGGGATCCTGATCTTTGTCAAGTTCACAACATGTATGAACTTCTTGATATGCCTCACCTGTCTTTTGCAGATATAAAGGATTAGTTCTTGAAATTCATCCTCAACATATGGAAACAAACATGTCAGTAGAATTTGTCACATACCACTCTTGGTGCATTCAGGTGGTACTTCTCCTCATGTGTGAATTCATTGATTGGTGGCTTCAATGAATTCATGTGAGTGAAGCACCTTCTTTCACTGTCAATTACTAGCAAACTGTAGTGCATGCTTGTGTTGTGGTGAATGGGTTCTAGCACCTTTGGGAAACGAAAGATCGACCACAGTGGTTCGATCAACATTGTTTCGACATCACACTCAAACAGTCTGGTGTTCTCACCTGCTTCCTTCTTCAGCTTATGATTTATCGCATAGTACTGTGTACATAACATAACCAAGTTAATACAAGTTTACTTTTGAAAAATGTACGTTTGATAAACCCTTTTGGGGGGAAATAATATATCTACTGTCCCCCAATAGACCATCACCAAACACTCCATTTACAATCAATAAACTCCAATCAACATAACGGTTTTCAAAGACATGAAATAAACGATTAATAAACCACTATCAAAACATTATCCGGGGGCAATAATGTGTCTATTACCCCTCAATAAACCACCAAACAAAGACTACATTTCAGTAATTCACAGTCTACTAACATTAAATAAACAAAAAACTCCATTTGCTAGGTTTCGATTACTTACTGCTGCGTCTATATTGAGAAATCTTACTTTAGCTTTTAGCTTTTCTGCGTCAGACTTTAACAAGTCAATATAAACGCTGATCACCTGCAATTGTGTCATATTACTCACCATCAGAATTATATGTGAGAAAAATTAAGGTTATTTTCCAAAAAAATGGACATTTTACTATGATTATTGCCCCCAGTAGATGTGTTGATTCGACCAGACTTACATCAGTTTCGACAACACCCTCTTGGACAATCACTCTGAGGTCATGCTTGGTTATCCGGTGTAAAAGGTTGTTGCTATCCAGTATTCAGTACTGTACAAATAGAAACAGTCAATTCTATTTGGTTTGTAAACCATATGAAATACATAAACTAAATGAAACCAGGTTGTGTACTTACGTGTCTTTCGCAGTAGCATTGAAGAATTCTTGAAAGTGCTTTCCGATTGTCAGGTCCAGTATCCTTCAAGTAGGCTTCTCGCAGTTGACACCCTTGATCTTGATCTTGTTCTCCATTTTTCTGGTCGGCGGCACGATCCTAGCTTTCTTAGGTGGGGCTCTCTTCCTCATCCTTTCTTCTTCGGGTGTGTCATACTCCCAATCATCTTCTTTGACTTTCTTTGCACCCCGCTTGTATGTCTTGACATTTTTCTTTATTGACATGATCTCTATGTTCTTCTTCTATTTTTGCTTGCCTGGGGCACCTTTTTCCTCCTTCTTCTTTCCAATGTCCGCATTCTCTTCATTTTCGGTAATCATGTTCACGATCATATCAAGATGGGCTTCCTCCTCTTGTTCCCCACCTTCTCGTTGTTCAGGTAGTTCTATAGACAGAGGACATACTGCCATCACCCTCTCCGTCTCATGTCCCACAGTGGCTGCAGAACTTGTTTCCTCTCCTAGAATTGCTCCTAAGTTTGGAGTTTCTTCCTCAACTTCTTCTTGTGCCACTCAGGGTGTAAATGGAAATTCCTCAAACGGTCTTTGTTGTGGAGGCACCTCTTCCTTCTCCTTTCCGAGCCTAATGTATAGAGACCTAATGATGTTGCTCTTGGCTCTCTTTTCAACTTTGAGACCTTTAATCTTCTCGTCAGCTAGCTTTAGCTTTGCCCATAAATCCATGTTCTGGGCATTGAGGTCCTCGTTTGCTTTGGCAAGCCTTCCTAGCTTTTCCTCCATCTCTTTGGGGGGATTCATCTCACCAATTGCTGCCCCCATCTCACTGATGAGTTCTTTGATATTCCCCGTGAGACTTTTATTTTGTTCCTCTTCAGCTTGGCTTGCCTGGGGAACCTGCAAATAGTGGCACAAAACCATTTGAGTTACTGGGGCCTAATAATGTCGTTATTGGGGGCTAGTAAACCAATTATTGCCCCCCAGTAGACAACCAGAAAATATACAGTTTGAATGTTTCACTAGCCAATATTCTTTAATAAGCACAAAAACAAGTAGAATACTCTTCAAAGCACTAATTTATGTAATAACTTCACCTGATAAAGACATTAGTGGGGGGAAATAACATATTATTGCCCCCACTAATTGGCAGTAGACAAGATCAATTTGTTATACTCACCCAGTTGTCGAAGCTTGGGGTGTCCTGCACCTCATCATCCAGCTCGATGTCGCCCAGACCTATATCAGCAGTCCACGGTCTAGCTTTGATTAGATCATGTTACATTTATATGTCAATTCTACGTAATAAACTACGTAAAGTGCATAAAAATACAGTTTTCTTGTTTTGCTTACCACAGCCAAGTTCTCATTCTTGAAAAGCAGCTTCAAGTTGAAAATTTCTTTTATTAACCATCGAAGAAACCTTGGAGTTTCAGTCTGCTTTCCCGGGATCCAGTTCTTCGCCTTCGACTTCTTAAGGAACCAGTAATAAATCTGAAGTAGGCATCCATTCATTGTTGCAGGACTGTTTCTCCTATATTTTTGCAGCCCTTCCATCAAGAAGTCCAAAATCAACCTTGGCCAATTGTACATGTTGATGGTCCTAATGTGTTTGCAAATAGCGACCATATCCCATGTAATCTGAGCCCCGGTTCTGTTGAAGAAAAACGTGCTGAACAGGTACGTGATCATCAACACAGCTAGCTTTCGTGCGTCCTTCAGTTTTGTCGGCTTCTTCAACTCTTTTATGAGCTTTGTTTCCACATTAGATCTAAGTACAGCCTGCTTCTTCAAAGGGCTGCCAAATATTGGGGTGTCTTCCATTTCTTCCCTGACCACCCTCTTGTTCACATTGAACACTTCTCCTTCGGCAGGAAGGTGAAACAAAGCCGTGATGTCTGCTTTCGTAATTTCCATAACAACATCACCAAACTTCCACTTGCTGTCTTTGCGGTCGAAGTGCCTCATTATTACCTCCAAGTCTACTTCATGCTTGTGGAGCTGGTTCTCGGTTATTTTGTCTTCCCAGAATGGTTCGATCATCTCACCAAAATCCGTACCCCTCAAAATTTCCTTTGTTTCTTCTGATATTCTCTCCTTGTGTGCTTCTACCATTCTCCAGAAGGAACTGAGTGTACACTTCTACTGGCTCCATTCAATCTTAGCTTTTTGAACCTCCTTCTTCGGTTCTTCCTTCTTCTTTGTCCCTTTTACTGCCTTCTTCCCTTTACTCTTCGACGGTTGAACATTTCTCCTCTTCCTTGTTTCTTCTTCGCCTGAATCATCTTCTTCTTCAACTGTTTTCCTTTTTGGCTGTTGTCTTGTTTTTATGATAAACCTCTTCGTTTTCTGTTCGCCTTGTGATTATGATTCGTCTTTGAGTGATTACTCATAATCTCGATTGGCCCCTTCTTCTGCAAATGCTTCATCGGTGATCTCTTCTGCCTCTTGTCTCTTCCTCTTTCTAATTTGGTCTAGTTTCTGCTGAAGTGGCTGGTTAAATGTACTCTCAGTTCCCGCATCGGAACACTTTGAACTGCGGTCAGATTCTTCAGAATCACTGAACAAGGTGAATTTAGGTCTAGACATTCTGCACACCAAAAAAAAAAAAACCAAAATTATCATTTTAGTAACAACATTAGAAGATTTCTGGCCTTAAATAAATACATTATTGAGGGGCAATAATGTGTCTACTGCCCCCCAATAGACCCCAATAAAAACACCTATTTCAATGGTTCACAGAGTGTTGCACATTTTTACACGCAAAATAACAGATAACTTCTCAAATCCACACATTTTTTGGAGGCAATAATGTGTCTATTACCCCCACTAGACCAGCAATGGACACACCAGTTCAATCACTCATAGACTACTGCTATTTAATAAACCAAAAAACAGAAGAACACATTACAAAGACCTAATTACATGGGATAAATGAACCACAGTTAATGCATTTCTGGTTGGGTTATGTTTTTATGTTTAGGACTTCAAAATAGGCTTTCAATCAGTCTGCATTATCACTCAATTAACAGTTTATAATCAATGAACAACTTGCCGAATAGTATTGCACACATGTAAATCAGGAACACTAGTTTTCACATATTTTCGCACATGCAAAGTCAATATCACTGATTTCATAGATATGAACCAAATTAGAGCCATCAACAAGTTTAAATGCAAATTTATGTAATATATTCTGCAGAAAACATGAAAATCAAGAAAAATTAGTCGGAAATCGAATTTTTTACCTCTTTCGATATTTCCAAAGCCGGAGGAAAGTGAAGCTTTGCTGGACCAAGAAACTTGCTCGATGGTCTTCGGTGAGTATCGAGGTCGTTTCTCCGGGATTAGAGAGAGAGAGAGAGAGAGAGAGAGAGAGAGAAAGAGCGAGCGAGCGAGCGAGAGATGGAGAGAGAGATAGAGTCGTATATGGAGGGACTGAGAGTTTCAAACCGATTTGACTTGTGAGAGAGAGAGAAATCTGGCACAATTTGAGTCGTGTATTTAGTGGTTAGTGACAGTTTTGTAATTCGTGGTATTTTCAGAGCCTATATGCGTCGTGTCACTGGTGGTTTGGATAAGTGGGCACAAACAAAAGTAGGTGGAGTGTTTGGGGAAATGTTCGGCCATATTTGGGTAAGTGGTCATGGCCCCATTAAAAAATAGAAAAACATAATTGACTGAGCTTCCCATGTAGTTGGTACGTTTGTCCTACTTAAAAATTTCTCCACCAAATCGGTCGACAAAAACTTGGAATGTCAGAACCCATCCTGAAAATCCTTTCAGATTTTCAAGATGGACTCTGCGGGGCCCACTTTTAAGAAAAATTCGACAGAACTTCCCTTAAAAGTGGACAACCCAACCTGTGAGAAAAACGACAAAACGAATTTTTCTAAATCCAAAATCCCACAACATGCAGTCATCCTATATTTCACAACCACCACAAGTTATTAAGCAAAACCCAAGCGTAAAGGCAGTAAAATTTATACAATACAGCCTGGGGTTCTAATCTTCAACTTCATAAGTAAAACACGTCTCTTAAGGTTATCAGAGCAATCTACGATAAAATCAAATATATTACATGAGGTAGGTTAATATTAACCTACGAAAGTCAAGTGGCAGAACTGGTGCTAAGCCTCGATCCCACGCCGAACGGCAACACTGCAAACTGGGCAAAGGAAACCGAAAAGCCTAGGGGAAAGTAAGCGATAAAACATTAGTTGTGAGTGGACAAAAATATTTAATTAAGAAAGAAATGTTTCTCACTTTCCCACATTTATTGTTTAGAACGTCCTTATGCATGCAATAGGGAACTAAAGGTTTTTAAATCACTTTCATGACTAAGCTAGCCCCGCTGGCTTAAGGGAAGTTCGACCGACCCTGTTAGTCGGACGAATAAATAAATAAGTAAATAATTTAAAAGGTATGAGGAAAAACGTCATCACCATACAATAAAATAAAGTGAGCCGCTAAGGCTCGGGTCGGAGTGTCCCACACTCAAGAGCATCCCATGCTCGGCTCTACTCACCCACTAACACAAAGTAAGTAGGGAGGAGTACCAATAGGCTAGCTAGCAATAAAGTATATCGACCCAGGTATGGTGGGTAAAAACCATATGAAAATCGAGAATTTGTGAGATTTCCTCGAAGTCTCACAAGAAAGGAACTCAGTCCAACAACGTGACCCCGCACGCCAATATGATTCAAAATTATGAATCAATATACTAAAATAATGTGAGTTTATAATCTCGAAGAAATCTTCCATTTCCGAAGATTTTTCGAGAAACCCGAATCTATTAATAAATAATGATACTTTCATTTTCAGAAATAATCTTATCGAAGATTATTTCTAATAAAAAGTTCGAAATGGAACATAACCACTTCTAATCGGCAATTTGAACCATAACTAATTTCATAATCAAAAATCGAATAATATACTCATTAAATAAAAGATACTTTAAATAATTTCGTAACTTAGAAAATTTAATTGCATGCATGAATTAAAATCAAACGTCCACTCACCGTATACGGCTAAGCTTGCCGTCGATCCGAACCCTCTTCGTAGGAATCCTCCTCACGTCCTGTACAATATAACGTTCATAAACCAATAAGTACAGGACGGATAAAAATTAGATCCACCAAAACCAAACCATATCCCAATTGTTATTATTTACTTAAAAATCTCCAATTTCACTTTTCTAACTTCATTTCTTTACTTTGAGCTTCCGATTAAGGAATTCCAATACACGGATTATCCGTGAATTAATCAATGAATTTCACACCATCACGAAAACCATATCTACACTTCACGAAATTAATCTGAGGTCATCAATATGGAAACTACATTATACCAACGATTAAATAGCCAAATTACGACAATCAGAAACCTGCCCTACACCACCTCACGCGCCGCCCACAGTGGCGGCGAGTGGCGGTTACTCGCCGGAATCAACCTCCTCCTATGACCACCAAATTTCATCCACAACATCAATTCTACTCACTGGTCATTTCATTCAACTACAACACATCCAAATAACAACCAAAACCAGTCGAAATCAATGAATGAACATAAACCCAGAAATTGTTCAAGAACCCTAGAATTTCAATTCAACAATTCGACTTCTACACAGCAAATCGAGACACAAGGCCATAGGGGAAATGATCAGTGAAGAAAACCGAACCTTCGACACCGGTTTGGTGGCCGGAGACGACCGAAATAGCCGGATATCGCCGAAAAACCCAATCTGCTACAGTGAACTTCGTGGCTCAATTCCGAGCTCCTCCGGTCGAGATACCGTGAAATGCGACCATGGGCATGACGAGGAGGAAGAGGCGAACCTAAGGATGTTTGGGTTTCGTCGTGGGGCGGTCGGAATCGAAGGTACTTGGAGGAGGAGGGATTCGGCCGAACTAGAGGAGGAAGAAATCGGGGGAGAAGAGAGAGAAAAGGCCGGGTAAGTTTCCAAATTTGGAAACTTACCACAGTAACTTCCTATTTAAAGAACTTACTATGAACAGTAACCGGGAATAGTAAATTTAGTTTTTCGCTTATAACTTTCGCATACTAACTCCGATTTTTACGAACCACGTATGCATGTTCTCGGTTTAACATCCTCTACGACTTCCATGAAGAACATTTTCTCAAATCATGACCCGAACAAAAAGTCAACTTTTAGGGCCACTAAAATCATATAACGGAGTAAAAATTAAGTGTAACTGACATCTACCGTCAAATTAATAAAAATCAAAAATTCTGGGTTCGGGACGTAACATGGAAGGCAACCCAATCAATCCTGTATGAGAAAACCAGCACATAACCCATCTAGGGATCTCCACGACCCAAATTTCTAAGCCATGCAAAACATCCTCAGGTACCAACATAAAAAAGGTAGACAACATGCAAGGCCACAAAGTAACCAAGGAGAAAAGAAAAAAGGAAATAAGATCGAGATCAGCAACAGTGGATTTGCCAACAAGCCAATGTGAGACAAGCGATGTGAACCCTAAATTGGAGCTCTGAAACACACGCGAACATTCATTTAAGTTGACTCTGATGGGTGGGGAGGATGTGCATCTTAACCATGAAGATTTAGAGGTTTGAGAAATAGAGGAAGATGAGAGAAAAAGAAAAGTGAGAATTGATGGAGAGGAAATGAAGAGGAAGATAATTGGTGGAAAAGATAAAGAAAATGGAAGAACAATGGGTTGGAGGGGATGGGTAATCTGAAATTAAAACATTAGGAAGATATGGGGGAAGAAATTTTGAAAGGAAAGGAAATTATTATACTATAATCTAAAGACGAAAAACAGAAACACTGTTCATAAGCACAGTGTTATTGTGTTGGAATTAAATGACTGTTTTGCCCTTTATTTTTGTGTCAATTACAATTCGACATTCTTCTTAATGTTTCTAAAACTGGATTATTGTTACTTAAACAATCACCTACTATTCATAAGCATTGTTCATAGAACAGTTACAATCTGTTATTTTTCCTTTCAATTTTCCATATCCTTTCAGTTTTTTTTAGAATAATTCTGTTTTGTATTTGTAAATTTCTACAAATTATAAAAAAAGTTTATTTATTGCTAATCTATTATTAACAATAAAATAAATCATATTCTAAGTAGCGTTGATATTTTTTAGATTGCGAATATTCATCTATTATATATAAAACTTAGAAAAAAAAATAAACCGCAGCATCGCACGGATGAATTTACTAGTAAATATACTAAAGCTGAATGTACTGTTCATAATTTTTGTTTATAAGGGTGTGAAATGTCGGTTTTGCCCTTTTTCCAAATCAATTATAGGGTACATAGTGATTTAAATGACGGTTTTGCCCCCAGGTTCAAACTGAAATTACAATTCTGCCATATTTTTTTTTTTTTTTTAGGGGAGAACAATTCTGTTTTGTATTTATTAAATTCTACAAATCATGTAAAAAGTTTATTTTGTGTTGTATCCCATTTGTTACTAATATATTATTAACTACAAAACAAATCCTATATTAAGTATATATTTCTTAGATTGCGAGTATTCGTCTATTACATATGAAACTTGAAAAAAAAACCGCAACATCGCGCGTACTAATTGCGAGTCAAAAGCAAAATCAAAATCATACCTGCCACTGCCGGGGCAGAGAGCTACCACTGGAAAGGGTGGGGAATGGAGGGAGGTGAAGGTGAGTGATGAAGGAAAGAGGAGAGAGAAGCGAGAGCTTCCCCTCCTAGGAGGGTTTTTTACTCAGAGTTTTTCAATATATAGGAAGTTAGGAAGTGCTAATAAGATTATCAACAGTAAACAGATGTTATGTGTTCTAGAGTTTCAATGTACTAAAACTATTAGATCGCAAGTTATTTGTAGTGTGTCTATTCAAGCTAACTTCAACACTTCCGGATTTAGGAGTTTCAATTCTCCGAACAAGAATGGAACACTCCATACTTGTAAAAGTTATTCCACGCGGGTCAGATGTAGAAGTGTAGAACCACACCCATGATTGTGGATTTGCTGATTCACTCAACCAAAAGTTCTTCAACATGTTTGTTACCAACACCCACCAGCACCATCGCTACTCACTGGTTCACCACCATCACCATACCAGCTTTTGAACCCTTCAAACTTGTGGGCAAGCTAAAGCCTTAACCACAAAACTAAAGGGAAAGCCACCGGTCTTTAAATGGTAGCGTGATCAGTTATATCAAATTTAATACGAATGTTGAACAAAATGGTGAAAATTTCCTACAACATACTTGCTATATAGGATCAATGCAACTATAATTATGCAACTCGTAACAAGTCATAACTTGTGTAAACTAAGAAATAATTGATTTCGAAGATTGAACCCAAGAATTATTCACAAGGACTAGTTCTTTTTGAAGTACTATGGAAAAAAAATAGATTCTCCTTTTATTTGGGTTTCCATAGTAGATTATGACATTTTTCGGACTGTGATAAGAAATTATTTACAAACGAAAAGTCATAAATTATTCAATCTTTGTCAGACGGCAACTTGAGCTGCTGCTAGCCTCGCAATAGGTACCCTGTCAAAGAATTTACCATTACGAATTTGATTAGTTATAAAGCGGACTTTTATTTGAATATTAACATATTATATAGTCGATTTTTATTTTATGTTTGATAGAATGTTGGTGTGACAGTATAAAACAGAGCATTTTCAAATAAGTTACCCCAGAAGAAAAAAGAGAGAAAAAGAGAACCTGAATGGAGAACATGAAACATAGTCTAGTCCAGCCTCTGCGAAAAATGCAACAGAAGAAGGCTCCCCAACCTGTTTGTTCAAAATCATCATCATGTTAAGGAAAAAGATGGATGAAACGGGAAACGACCCTTTAGTACTATATGGCCTTTACCTTTAAACTAGGCTTAGCTGCACGACCCTTTTCTGTGGCCATCTTGATGAGCTGCCCAACTCCTCTTTGATCAAGTACCTAAAAGCAGTGCATTTGGACTGTTAGTGTCAAGATATCAGTTTTAAGTTACTTTTCATGATGAATTTGTTAGTCTTTAAATCTATATATTATCACTAACCTCAAAGGGATCACTTTGAAGAATGCCTTTGGACAAATAAATGGGTAGGAACTTGCCCACATCATCTCTACTGTACCCAAAGGTCATTTGGGTGAGATCATCGGTTCCAAAAGAGAAGAACTCTGCTTCTTTTGCAATCTGTCATTCCACAGGTCATTCCAGATTGCGGCAAAAATTGGCAAAGTCGCCTACAAGCTCCACCTACCGACGCACTTGAAACTCCATCCAATCTTCCATGTGTCACTGCTCAAAAGAAGAATTGGTGATAAAGCCCCTGTTGATCAGCCCCTTTCTGGAACAAGAGTTCTGGATATGTGCATCATCACCAAACGGAAGAAGTCAATTACTAGGTGGCTGATCGCTTGGGCTGGACTGTCAATTGAAGATGCTACATGGGAGGAGGCCCATGATATCATCTCCAAGTATCCCAATTTCCAAGCTCGAGGGCGAGCTTGTTCTCAAGGGAGGAGGACTTGATAAGATCAGGCCCAGACCCTAAGCCCAATTATCAACACAGCCCACTAACTCCCAGACATTACCTGCCCAACTCAAGTACACCAGTACAACCATCAGTTTGGCCATGGTCTCCTGCACCTGCAGTCCGCACTTCGTCTCCTACCAACAGCAGCTGCACCTTTTGTCTTTCTCAAGAAGTGGCGGTCCTATGCCACACATGTTTGAAGCATATTGTATGAGACTAGGCTATATATGTATGCATCAGATCAATATGGATCTCAATGAATGAATTATCAATTTCCATTACCTTGTTTATCTTCCTTTAACCTTTTGGTCTCATCACAACATTCCATCTGGGATTAACCGGGCGGGGGTTGTCCGGTTGTACTCGTGACTTTACGCTTAAGTTTTTCTTTTCTTGTATCAGGAAGGAAAAAAAAAACATGGATCAACCTATACTGAAAATTACACGTACCCAAACTAGGCCAGAGAGCCCTTCAAAAAAAAAAACAAACAAACAAACAAACTAGGCCAGAGAGAGGTGTAATACAAGCAAAATAATAATACCCTAATTACTATGTACGTATTCACAGTGCAGGTTATGTGGTAGAGATGTCAAGTTTCCACAATCTATAATCTTTAGGAGCTTAAGAGAAGTGATGTTATTAATCTTATCTTCAGGTAAAGAGACCAGATCATTGCATGATTTGATGATCAGAAATTTCAATCTAGCAAGGGAGGAAGAGCTTGTTGGGCTTTCTGAGGCTGCTGTCATCAACATGGACTGCAACAACTTCTCACAGACGATGTCCATAAGCAATTCTTCAACTAGTGGAAGCATCGGCATTGACATTAAGTTAGGGGCGTCCACGATAGTCAATTTGGTGAGGGAAGGAAATGAAAGCTGCTGCTGCTTTGGCTTTGTTGTTGTCCCATCTTGATCACTGCAGGTCTGCCACTCCTTCAAGAGTGGCAAGTCATAAAGTGTGAGCTCTTTCAATGATGGAAAAAACAAAGGTTCTCTTCCTCTCCCAACCAAACTACAAGAGGGAGATGAGTAACTGTTGTTCATGTGCTCGAGGCAACTTAGAGAATATAGTTTGAGAAACTTAAGAGAAGGCAGTTGATCCAGTGGTGGAAGATGCTGGCATCTGAGACAGCCCTCAATTGTGAGCTCAACTAGACTTGGAAGAGACGATGCAGCGTTATTCATCAGCCAGTTGGGGAATTGAACGCCGCAATACCCAGCTATGTGCAGTGCTTTCAAATTTTGATGGGGCTGAAGGCCTTCCAACACCATTTGATCTTCATTACTTTCACTGTCGTCATCTCTGGACCAAATTAGTTTTAAGGATTCAAGATATTGCTTGCTGCTCAAATTTGAACTCCTTGAATCTATTGTGACATTGTCAACATGTTCAAGATGGGCAACATGAAGCACCCCTTTAAGACAGTTCAAGCCACTCAACTCATCTATTCCACCACTCACACCGGGAAAGAGAGCTTTCCTGCCCAAGATGAATAACGGTAATGTCTGAAGAGATACCAACTTTCCCAGCCCAGGTGGCATGTGATTCAATTTGCGGCACCCAGTGATCTCAAGATGTCTAAGGCCGATCATCTTTCCAATATCTCTAGGTAGTTGTTCAAGTCTGTAGCACCTGTTGAGTTTAAGCGTCTGTAGATTCTGCAGATTGCTTATAGAAGCAGGGAGTGCTGTCATACTAACATTACCAGAGAGGTCAAGGTACCTAAGATGGGTCAACTTGCCTATGGAATTTGAAAGCTCATCAATTCTTAGGTTATGCAGATCTAACACACGTAAGCGCCTCAAGTTTGAAATGATTGTATTGTGACTGGAAATTCTATATGCTTGATCCTGAAGTGGTAGTATAAATGTCCTTGTCTTCTTTGCCTTGAGCAACGCTATCGGAACTTCCCATGAAGAAGGCAGATAACAACTAAATGAAACATGATGAACTCTTTCAGATATATCTCCAACAGCAACACTGCAAATTGAGCATTCAGATCCTGCAACTGCCCGTGAAAGATCGTGTATAAGATCATGCATATGACAACTAATTACATTACCATTGGCATCTTTCTTGATCTCTTGAAATAATGACCTCTCTATCAATTCCTTCAAATACAGGTCACCAATCTCTTCTAAGTTCCTCTCTTTACCAGGAAGGTGAACGTAACCCTGAGCTATCCAAAGTTCGACTAACATTTTTTTCTCAATTTCATATCCCTTGGGGAACAACGCACAGTAGGAGAAGCACTGTTTCAAAAAAATTGGCATGTGATCATAGCTTAACTTCAGTATTTTCAAAACATCATTCTCTTCTTTTGGTAACTCCCAGATCTCTGTATTTTGAATCGAAATCCACTCGCCTTCATTAGCTTTGTATCTCATCATGCTTCCTAGAGTCCTTATTGCAAGAGGAACACCTTGGCATTTCTTCACAATTCTTCTTCCTATTGGCACCAACTCCGGATGCTCCTCCTCCCTTCCATCTTTAAAAGCCAGTTGCTTAAACAATGTCCAACTCTCTTCCTCCGATAGATCTTGCAACACAAAAGGGGAATCAACATCCATAAGCACGGTAACTTTCGTGCTACGAGTTGTCACAACAATCTTACTCCCCTCGGCACCACCTTTCAACAAATCATTCAGCTGAAGCCAACTTTCGCGCTTCACATTCCACACATCATCCAGAACAAGGAGGTAGCGCTTCCCATCCAATTTCTTCCGAAGCAGAATCTGCAACTCCTCCATCAACATTTTCTTCTGCAGCAAAATTTGCTGGTAATAAAACTCCGAATCTTCTAGTTCATTCGTAGCACTAGATCTCAAGATTTTCTCTGCGACTGAATTTAAAGCAAAGTCTCCATACGCCCACACCCACATCTTAAGCTCAAAATAGTTCACTACCCTATCATCATTATACAACATTTTAGCAAGGGTGGTCTTCCCAAGTCCCCCAATACCAACAATGGCAGTCACAGACACATTTTCTTGGGTACTTGGTGGGAATATCAAAAACTTAACCATTTCCTCCTTCTCTCTCTTTCTTCCAATTACAGCTGATTCCACCATAAAAGAATGCGTCTCTTCTCTCTTATTATTCATCTCAATCCCAATATCTGAGATTATCAACGACCTATCCCTGAAGTTGAACTTTGAAATATCCCCTGCAATCTCATCCAATCTCTCTCTAGTTTCTCTCAGTTTTCGACCCATCTTGTATCTAAAAGCAAGTGTCTTTGAAAAGAACTCACGTACCTGATGATTCTCATGCTGCCTGGCTTTGGTTTCAAATGCATCCAACAAATCATCGGCCTCATACACAACCTCGCTGAGCTTCCTGATCCAGTCCTGCACCAGATGGCTCTTCTCTTGCTTCTCCTCTGCGTCTAAGAGAACAGCTTTGATGGTGGAGAGAGTGTTCTCAAGCTTCTTCATTTCCTTGTTGACGCCGTAGATGAGCCCGAGCTCCCGGAAAGTGGAAGACCCAAGCTTGATGAGTATGTCAGCTGCAGTGCCAAATGGAACTGCTTCAACCATGTCTCAGATGATCAGAGAATGAAGAGAAGTAAAGTAGAGCTGGGAACAATGATGAGTTTCTTTTCAAGAGCAAGTTTAGAGAAGTTTCAGGTTTGAGAGATGTGAAGTTCCTTGTGACCTTTAAATCACCTACCCAAACACTACCTTAGGGTCAACCATTAAAAAAAAAAAAAAAAAAAAAAAAAAAAAAACTACCTTAGGGTGTTTAATCATTGGATCACTTTTGGTTTAATTATTGGGTCACTTTTTGGAGCTTTGGTCAAAGATGAGGAGCTAGACTGCAAGTAGGGGTCATCATGGGCCGAGTCAGGGTCGGTAGGGTAGGGTAGGGTCTAATCAAAGTCAACGACATTTAGGGCAGGACCGGATCGGGTCAAAGCTTCAATATGTAAGCCCTTATCAGCCCTTAAGGCCCTTCTCATAAGGGTCAAAATGGTCGGGTCGGGCCGGCCCTCTAAATAGGGCTAACAAGGGCTGAAAAGGGCATTACTTTGTTTGACAAAAAAGGTAAAATGTTGTTCAATGTTGTATGACTTGTATTGGTAGGTAATTCAAGACTCATTTTTTGTTGTTGACCCTATTTAATATATACATTTTGTTTAAGTTACCATAATAACATTTATAAATATTAGTTAAAGTAGTTATGTAATCTCCTAAATTAATTGTTGTTTAACAAAGAAAATAATAAATAATATAAATCTTCCTAGATAAATTACAAAATAATAAAGGGATAAGTTGTATGATAAAAAATGATGAACATATTTAGAAAATAGAAAAAATAAATAATTTTTAGGTCTCGTTAGGGCGGGCTTAAAGGGCCGGGCCGGGCTTGGCCCTAATGGGCTCAAATGGGCCGGACCGGAGGGTCGGGCCGGGCTTCATTTCCATGGCCCTTACCCTACCTTATTTGAGAAAAGGCTGGGCCGACCCGCCCTAAAGTAAGGGTCGGGCCGGGCTTCGGCCCTACGGGCCAGCCAGGCTTGAAATGAGCCTAGGGCCTATGGGCCAAATGATGACCCCTAACTGCAAGAGTGCAGTTAGGGTAATTGATCATCTTATAAAAAACACCATATAGATAGGAAGTTAGAAGTTACACACGTATTAGGTGCACTAATTGAGATGAGAATATTTGTGTCTTTGCTTCATAGATCAGAGTGAGAAGAAGAAGATAATAGCTCGGGCTATGATATAGTTAACAACTAATACAAATTGTTAACCTTAATAAATAAGATACGTCATCCTCACTTGTCATTTTAACTAGACCGAATGTGGTCTTAGGTACCACTTCAAAGAACTCGAAAAATTCAGGTACTGGTTGTGATAAAAAAAAAAATTCAAGTATTATCGATAAGATAGAGGTATAATTCAGATATCATTTTTATTTTTACCTAAAGAAAAAACAAAGAATTGCTAAAAAGATTTTATATGTCTCGGAGTTTCAATATACTTGGTAATTGAAAATTATTATATCACAAACTATGTGGTGTGTATCTGTAATGAGCTAACTTCAACGCCTACGGATTTCAAAAATTCTCAGAACAAAAATGAAACACTGCGTAGTACATACTTGTAAAAGCAAGAATGGAACACTCCATACCTGTAAAAGTTATTCCACTTGAATCGTGTAGATGTAGAACCACACCCATGATTGTTGATTGGCCAATTCACTTGACCAAAAATTCTTCAACATGTTTGTTGCCAACGCCCACCAGCACCATCACTAGTTCACCACCATCACCATACCAGCTTTTGAACCCTTCAAACTTGTGGGCAAGCTAAAGCCTTAACCACATAACTAAAGGGAAAGCCGGTGGTTGAGTTGGTCTTTATATGGTAGCGTGGTCAGTCATATCAAGCTTAATATGAATATTGAACAATATGATAAAAATCTGCTACAGCATATATACTATGTATGATCAATACAACTATGATTATGCAACTCGTAACAAGTCATAACTTGTGTAAACTAAGAAATAATTTATTTCAAAGATTGAACCCAAGAATTATTCACAAGGACTAGTTCTTTTTGAAGTACTATGGAAAAAAAAAAAAAGATTCTCCCTTTATTTCGGTATCCATAGTAGATTATGGCATTTTCGGACTGGGATAAGAAATTATTTACAAACGAAAAGTCATAAATTATTCAATCTTTGTCAAACGGCAACTTGAGCTGCTGCTAGCCTTGCAATAGGTACCCTGTCAAAGCATTTACAATTACAAATTTGATTAGTTATAAAGCGGACTTTTATTTGAATATTAACATATTATACTGTCGATTTTTATTTTATGTTTGATAGAATGTTGGTGTGACGGTATAAAACAAAGCATTTTCAAATAAGTTACCCCAGAAGAAAAGAGAGAGAAAAAGAGAACCTGAATGGAGAACATGAAACATAGTCTAGTCCGGCCTCTGCGAAAAATGCAACAGAAGAAGGCTCCCCACCATGCTCACCACATATTCCAACCTGTTTGTTCAAAATCATCATCATGTTAAGGAAAAAGATGGATGAAACGGGAAAGGACCCTTTGGTACTATATGGCCTTTACCTTTAAACTAGGCTTAGCTGCACGACCCTTTTCTGTGGCCATCTTGATGAGCTGCCCAACTCCTCTTTGATCAAGTACCTAAAAGCAGTGCATTTGGACTGTTAGTGTCAAGATATCAGTTTTAAGTTACTTTTCATGATGAATTTGTTAGTCTTTAAATCTATATATTATCACTAACCTCAAATGGATCACTTTGAAGAATGCCTTTGGACAAATAAATGGGTAGGAACTTGCCCACATCATCTCTACTGTACCCAAAGGTCATTTGGGTGAGATCATTGGTTCCAAAAGAGAAGAACTCTGCTTCTTTTGCAATCTGTCATCATAGTTATGATATTAATGAGCATTATAATATGAATAATGTATTCTTCCTTATACGTTGAATATCAAAGGACAACCTTACCAGCACAAAGAGATACATATCAACTTAACCTACCTCATCTGCAATAAGAGCAGCTCTGGGAATCTCAATCATTGTTCCAACCTTGAAACTCAAGGTAGTACCCATCTCAGAGAACACTTTCTTTGCAACACTCCGGATTAAAGTCACTTGGTGTCCCAGTTCCTATGATACGAAAGGAAAAAAAAAAAAATAGATGTTACAGGAAAGGGGTAACTTTTGGTGCTTTATTTATAGTCATAGAAGTTTCATCACTATCAACTTTTGTACAAGTAGCAAAGGAGAACCATATTCTCGCAAATTAGCATTGCGAATAAATGAGGAGAAAAGAGAAACGGATGAACAAGAATGCAGGATCATACCTGAGGTGATCCAACAAGAGGAACCATTATCTCAGGGAAAACTTTAACACCCTGGTTGCTCATCAAGACTGCAGCCTGAAAGACTGCACGTGCTTGCATTTCTGTGAGTTCTGGGTACGAAATCCCTAGCCTATTGACACACACCAGAAAAGGCCTTTCATCAACATCAAGAGATAATAGGTCTTTGCATATGATCGAGTTCTTCACTTTAGATTTGTAAACTAATAATAACTTTCATCTAAGAGAACAAGGTTTTTAAACTTGTGACATATTTCTAGACAAGGAGTGTTAACTTTCAAATGTTGGATAAGACAAGAAACGATGATTATGAAACTATTTTAAGGTGATTAAAGTTCATCAAAGAGACGTTTTGAGAACAAAAAAATTTGAGTTACTATATTAGAGAGCTAATGTGAGATTTAAGAGTCATCATACCTGCAGCCCCGGAAACCAAGCATTGGGTTTACTTCTGTTAATTTATCAACTCTCGAGTAAACATCATCCTCAGTCATGCCAGTCTCTGCAGCTACTTCTTTAACAATCTGTTCTAGGTCACCTTCTGGAAGAAATTCATGAAGTGGAGGGTCTAACAATCGGATGGTTACCGGAAGACCTGGAATGCCACGAATTTATAATTAGATAAGTTACAACTGACAACTACAAAATTATAACAAAAGTGGCCAGTCCTATGTACTTTTGTCACATAGTTGGTCCATGCATGAGTTTTTAAGTAATAAATTTCAAAGGTTTATATCACAAGTAGTAGAAAAATTAAGAATACCATCCATTGCACGGAAAATTCCTTCAAAGTCAGATCTCTGATATGGTAGTAAGAGATCCAATGCTGCCTTCCTCTGCTCAATTGTATTTGCCATGATCATCTTTCTTACTGACTTAATTCTATCCTCTGAAGCAAAGAACTGAAACATTGGAAAGAAGGAAAAAGAAAGAAACATGAGAAATGTTGATAAGAGTTTCATAACTCTAACTACTCTTAACATTATTTCAAAACTTAATATAGCAAGCAAAACTTCAAATATATTGTGTCACAGGAGAATGCTTACCATGTGCTCTGTCCTGCAAAGTCCAATCCCTTGTGCACCATTGTTTCTCGCTGTTAGTGCATCTTCAGGTGTGTCGGCATTTGCCATAACCTGTTGATCATTTACCCCATTTTAGAGAAACCCAATAGGTGGTGGAACAAATCAAAACCATAGAGCAAGAAAGCTATGGCACCTTGAGACGCCTAAAGCTATCAGCCCAAGACATAAAGGTTTCCAAATCACCGCTTAAAGCTGGAGGAGAAAGTGGCTGTTTTCCTGATATGACTTCACCAGTGTTTCCATTGAGGGAGAGCCATTCTCCTTCTCTAAACAAAGTGTCCCCAATCACAACAACCTGCATATCTCATCAAGACACCCAATTAATACATTTCCCTTCATACTTTACTAAAAGTAGTTGTAAAAGGGAAACTAGAATGATCACCTTCTCATCATCATTTACTCGGATATCAGAGCATCCAGAAACACAACATTTTCCCCATCCACGAGCGACAACAGCTGCGTGAGATGTCATGCCACCTCTAGCAGTCAAGATCCCAGCAGATGCATGCATTCCCCCAATATCTTCCGGGCTGGTTTCCGTCCTTACCTAAAGGTATACAACAACCATAGCGAATTGTTATGACCACTATAAGTCATTAGTTACTTCAAGAGTACAGGCAGTCATATCCTAACTAGATGTCAATATCTTTTTCAACTGAACTCCCCTATTAGGATATATTAAAGGTCTTTGAGAACTATCAATGTTCAAAAAAAGTAAGAAATCCATTTTTGTGTTTCTTCAATCCAAGTGTGGAAAAGCTAAGAAAAGGGTTAGATGAACAAGATATTTGTTTACCAAGATGGCCTTCTTTCCTTGTGCATGCCATGCTTCAGCATCCTCTGCACTGAACACAATTTGCCCTACTGCTGCTCCTGGTGATGCAGGCAAGCCAGTGGCAAGCACTTTGTCTTTGTATGCGATCGGATCCTCAAACTGGTCAGAAAAAAATTATACTAGGAAGTCAGAAAATGGCCTATATTAATATATAGCAGATATATTAAACCTATAGGCAGATACATTCACTATTTCTAAGCAATGTAAACCTTCTCTGTTTCCTGTGTTAGAAATGAGCATAAATACCTGAGGGTGTAGAAGTTGGTCAAGATGTTGTGGTTCCACCATCTTGATTGCGGAGCGCTTTTCAACAAGCCCTTCATTAACCATGTCCACAGCTATCTTGACCGCACCTTTACCAGTACGCTTTCCAGTACGACATTGCAGCATCCATAATCTATTTTCTTGGACAGTGAACTCAATGTCCTGTTCACCAGAATTTTCAGGAAAGAAAAGTTTAATAATAATCCAAAAAAAAGACTGAATGTATACTGATGAACAAGAACTTTTACCATCATATCTTTGTAATGTCGTTCTAGAATTTCACAGTTCTCCACAAGCTCCTTGTAAGCTTCTGGCATGCAATTTTTCATGGTATCCAAAGGTTCTGGTGTCCTAATACCGGCAACTACATCTTCTCCCTGTTTAAATGTCATTCTTGAGCTACTGATCTCATAAAATAGAGTAAATAGTCTATACTCGGTTTAGAAAGAGATGAAAGAGGTGTAAAAAACCTGAGCATTGACTAGAAACTCCCCATAGAGCTTCTTTTCACCAGTGCTTGGATTTCTAGTGAATAGAACACCTGTCCCTGAAGTGCTTCCCATGTTCCCAAAAGCCATACTTTGAATGTTGACTGCAGTTCCCTTTAAACCAGTTATCTGATTGATGCTCCGGTATTTGTTGGCCCTCGGGCTGTCCCAAGAATTAAAAACTGCTTTAATAGCCAACACTAGCTGTTGTTTTGGATCTGCAGATACACATGAGAAAAGCCAACAAGTTTACATACAGAATTTTTACTAGGAAAACTAAAGGTCAAAAAAATAGGAAGACTTTGTTAGCGTTTTACTTGGTACCTGAAGGGAATTTTTGACCAGTAGCTTCAAGATAGACACTTTTGTATTGTTCTACCAGCTCTTTGAGATCAGAAGCTGTTAGCTCTGTATCAAGTTCTACTCCTTTTTGGTATTTGTAGTTTTCTAACTTCTCCCCAAATGATGAGTGTGGAATTTCCATAACCTTCAAAGGGAAAGGAAAAATGATTACCAATGAGTTCAGAGTGCATGTTGAAGGTTTGTGTCAAATACTGACATCATGAAATGCATAAACAAAAGCACTTACAACATCTCCAAACATGTCTAGGAAACGTCTGTACGAGTCATATGCAAAGCGCTCCCCACTTTTTACAGCTAAACCAGCAACAACCTCATCATTAAGTCCAAGGTTGAGGACAGTGTCCATCATGCCAGGCATAGAAATCTAGGCACATACATAGCATACAAATCAGTTGGTGTACAAAGTGAGGTTGTATGTGCCACTGAAAATAGAAATTCCATTGATTCAAAATTTCCGGCATCATGATGGAGATTGAAAATTAGTACTGAATATTATAAGTTGGAAAAAAAAAAAAAAACCCGAAAAATTGAAATTGGAAGGATTCATACCGCTGCACCAGAGCGAACAGAAACAAGGAGGGGCTTGGAAGGGTCACCAAGAGTAGCTCCCATAGTCTTCTGCACATAATCCAAGCCTTCTAGTATCTCTTCCCACAAACCTTCCGGTAATTCTTTACCATTCTCCTGATACTCTTGGCATGCTTCTGTTGAGATAGTAAGCCCAGGTGGCACGGATAGCCCGATGCTAGCCATTTCAGCCAGGTTTGCACCCTTCCCTCCCAACTACAGTGCACAGGCATTATGATCAAAATATAACACTGAACATGTGGACTACTCTTGATAACTTTGACTAAACCTCATGATTTTCTCAAATGGAAAGTATAGTAAAAGCTTACCAGTGACTTCATGCCCTTGTTTCCTTCACTCCTCCCTTTCCCAAAAGTAAAAACCCTCTGCATAAACAAAAAAGAAGCCTTTAGGCATGCAACACCAAAATGACCATAAACAAAATGGTTGCACTAACAGTTCAAATTTAAAATGGGCTTACAAAATGCTTGCACTAAACTAAACATAGAGCATCCAACGCGAAATCAATTGACAATAAGCGCGAAGTTTAGACTTCAGTACAGGAGTTACCATGTGAGTTGTTGGAGTACTCGGGTCCAAAACTGGTGACATCATAGGCTGAGCTCCGATCGGGCTCTGGAGCTCGTTTTTCTTAGGACCGGGGTTGGTGATCCCATTTGTTATGGTAGCAACGTGGGGCTGATACCGGTTCTGGCCAGCTCGAGCGGAGCCGCCGTTGACGCCGTTGAGGGAAGAACGATCGTTGAACATTCTGTGTCTATAAGCTACCTCCGGTGAAGTCCTCAAGAGTAAACCTTTCACTGTGGATGACATTTTCACCGTCTTTGTGTCCCTATTTATAGGCTTCCTCACTGAACTTCAGTCAAACTAATCAGTCAACACTAGTTGGATCACTGAAAGTGGTTAGATCAGGCGGAGAAATTCAAGGAATACTTGGCAAAACAAAAGCTAACAAAGCTGATATTTAGTTGAGTTATGACCAAAGCCAAAGCTTAGTCCTCTCCCTAACAAATATTCCTAGCTCCCCGCTTTGCATATAGAATTGGACTGATTCTGTTAGATAAAAACACAAAAAGCTTGCCGACAGTGAAAAATTATTTGGGTCCAAAATTGTTCATGATGATCATATATTACATAATTTCATAGAGTGAAGGACTTTTATTGCAAAGAAAATTAAAGGGTGTGTGAGAATTGGTAGAGGGAATTACTTACCTGGGTGTTTTCAGTCGCAGAGCTTCTTCAGAAAACGAAAAATGGCGGTTGGGTTGGTTTGATATGTGACATGAGTGGACGAAAGTTATAGCGGTATGTCTTGCCTCTTACTTAAACTTTTGCCTCTTACTTAAACTTTTGAATTGGGTGTTTGACCATCCTGCATCACAATTAAAAGTTCTAGAGGAAGGTGCAAGGTGCCACGTGGCAAAATGCTTCTGACATGTCACAATAATGTCAGATTATATCCATGATTTATTTCATTTACCAATAACGTGTATCACTAAAATTTATGCAATACAACTCATTGGTACCCCATTTGATTGGAAATAGGACAAATAAATAAAAAGTTAATTAGAAGTGAGGATAATTATCTCATTTGACTTGTAAACGATATTTAATTAATGGAATTATAAATTCAACTTTTTAGAAAATTTTATCAAACTAGCTAATATAGTAAGGTTGGTCAAGTTGCCTAACATGGAACTCCTATGTTTAGCGTTTGAGTCTCAACTTCACTATCTTGTAGCTAATAGATTTGAGAAACTTTCAGGTTCGTGAGCCTGTAGAAGTAGCTAACCTTTATTTCAAAAAAAAAAAATAGTTAACTCAACCGAGGTAGATTGTTACATCACCCCAGATCAAAAGAAAAGGAAAGTTTTATCAAATTCATAAATTTTTCATCATCCAAATGTACTGTAATAAAATTGGCGGTTAAGATTTATCATTTTTTTTTATAGGAAAGGATTTATCATTATTTTTTTTTTTAGAAAAGTAGATAATTTCATTAGTCCTTATCCATGACCAAAAGGCCCTTACATTAATTTTGGTCTTGATCCAACTCTTGAACAAACTAACAAATACCCTCTTTACAAACAGATTTATCAGATTTTTTTAGTTTAACTTTATTTATATAAATGCTTATAACTTGTAAAGAAAGAAATTGGAGTTTCTTGTTTTCGTTAAATAAAAGTTCATAGGAAGGTTGTAGTAAATTTTATAAAATTAAAAAGAAGTGTTTACTACTTTTATCATAAACGATGGTAAATATGGCACACATATCAACAACCATATCTTTTAGTAGAAAACTAGAAATATTCCCACAAGGCCACAACAAAAATAGGATCTTTTAGGAGAAATAAATATGAGGATACTTCAGGTATTTCAAGTCAAAACAGGAGGGAAATCTGTTAGTGCGGTTAACGCTGCTGCTGTCAGATGATGACTTGGCAAAAATGGCTTATGATCGGGTCGTCACCCCTCCTTCGCCACAATAAAAATAATTAAATATAAGTATTTGAGTCCAAGCACTTCATGCCACGTGGCTCACTAGGGGATACAAATGACTACGTCACCATGGAATCCTGCTTTCTACTTTACGATCCACACGACCACACATATAGAGCACTGTGGCAGTCATCAAATTTTGGTTGAATTACTGGGTTTTTGGTCTCCATAATTATAAGTGAAAAAAAAATATCATCAAAATTGGTTTTTTTCTTTCATTTCTATGATTATAATCAAAGGTGATTCCTTTGTTACATCGAATATAAGTACATCGGGTTTACGAAACAGGGTATGGGTGAAAAATAGTTGCATACTGCGACCGAATATGACACTGGTTGTGTGTAAACTCAAATATGTGTATAGAACTATAGACTAGCCAACGATATTTCTGGATAAGAGATCAAAATTTAAGGCTAACAACATATTGCCGGTATAGATTTCAAACTAGTACATTGTTGAGCAAATGGAGAGAAAATCATCAAACCAACAGCATCAACATTATCTGTCAAAACTTAAAAGGAGGTGATCCAAACGCATTTATTTTCATAGGAGTCCCACAATCTTTATTCAGAACACTCACTCGATCCCATAAGATAGTTAAGGTCGAGCATAACGTACAGAAATACGCCATTGTATGGGGCTCCTGCACGACGGACAGTCCTTCATACCCTGTTTTTCATGGAGCTCATTGCAAGTTCTGCAGACCACTTGATGGGCACATGGGAGGAAAACCACAGACATTTCCTCGGAGAGGCACATCACACACTCCCTTTCGCGTTTCACCCCTCCTGTCTCAGAGTAGTCATGCAAATCCTTCACTACTTCTGAGATATATGGCATCTGGGAGCCCTTCTGATCCAGACTATTTTCAACGTCTGATACCTTGCTGGCATAACTTCCATCTACACCCCTCCGAAGGGCTGCAATCTTCGAAGAATCACTCTTAAGTCTCAACTGGGAGATTTCTTTATCGAGATTCTGAATATCATCTTTGTATTTCTGCAGATTGTTTTCTGCTTTCAGTTTGATCTGATCCCCCTTGGATTTTGCTGAAGCCTCAAGTTGTTCCCTTTCTTTTCTTATTGAACTTGCCTGCTCAAGTAGTTCTTCCTTTGATTTCTCCTCTTGTTGCCATCTAGCCTGCGATATTTTTTCCCCTTTCAGTGAGAAGAAGCTCAGAAGTAAAACCTATGACAGTAGCTAAGAAGGAAACAATTGTAAACTCATCAACAACATCAAAGATTCTATCAAAATGAGTTGTACAGAAGAACTATCAACAATGCATCACTCAATCCCTTAGTTTAGTTATAACTTTCATACTTCTTAGAACCACGTGATTGACGATTCTAAGTAACAAAATTGTGTGTTTGCATGTCTGCCCACATGGGAGCTAGTAAAAGATAATGACAAGCTCCAATAGTTCAAGTCTCAATAGCATCAGTTTGACAGTACTGTATATTCTTATCACATCATATGCACTGGTACCAAATAAATTTGCAATGGCTGAGTAATCTGCCATCTTAAAGTAGCATGTCATACCTACAAGATGGGTAAATGGCACACTAACTGAAGCAGAGCCTGGGCTCAAACAGATGGATTCAATGTAAAGATCCTATGCAACTTCCTGATTTATGAAATTAATAACCCCATCTATGAAATCCATTTCTGGAGCAGAGGAATGTCCTGCTTTGTGATCTAAGAGGTAATGGATAATAGTGATTATGCTAATATATCAATCAGGTCTATACCTTGGAAATGAGAACTCTCTTGGTCCTGCATCATATATTGGTTAATATGTCCCTTTACTGACCCCATCCATGTGAAAAAACAAGTCTATTATAGGTATATTTAATCCTAATACATCCATTGTCTATTTGGATATCTTGGAAATAAATTATTTAGAACATACCTCTAATTGTTCCTTGAGATCTCTAGCTTGCTCTATTTCCTGAAGCAGCTGTTTTAACTTGCGTTTTTCTGTCACCAGTTCTTCACTGAACAAGGCTTTCTGCTTTTCCCACGACTGAAATTTCATGAGTGTCTTCTTCTCCCTCTTTGATACCTCTCGACAGCTTGCAGCTGACTCTGCCGCGCGTAACTTGGCAGCCTCCATCTCCTGCCTTAGTGCAGCATTCTCCACCTCAAGCCTCCGGACGGCAGAATTTGCTTTTTCCACCTGACCGCTAGCCTTGCACAAAGCATTGTCCATCTCAGCGAGTTTCTTCATGGTGTTCTCCTCCAACGTTAGTTTCTCTTTCTTCAGCCGTTCAACTTCTTCTTTCTCTTGCCTTAATGACTTAAGTTCAGCCTTGTCCTTACCTAGCCTACGGGCAGCCTGCATAACCTTCTGGTTAGCCCACTCTGTCCACTCTTGTAGCTGATTTTGCAGGTCCCGCACCCTAGGGCCCAACTTCAAAATCATCTCGTCTTTTTTGTCCCTGGGTACCCACTGTCCCAAGGACTTATCAAAAGGTATCCCAGCAAAAATAGAATTTGGGTTATCAGAATTAAAGCTAACAGGCACTGGGGTAGTGTTGCTTTTTGTAGACAGTGAAAGGGAAAGCTCAGTATCAGCAGCTGATAATGCAGGTGGAGTAGTGGCTGCTGGCAATGTTTTTTCAGTAATGGAGGCCGGTAATGTTGTTGAATTATTTGCAGAATGTAACATGGATGAGACACTGTTCATAGGCAAAACTGAAGCAGCATTCTCAGCATCCATGTTAAAAACTCCGGGGGAAGAAGGTCCAGCATTGGAAGAAAGAATGTGGTTCCCATTGTCTTTAGGCAAATCAACTCCCATCGCCTTGCTTATTTTCAAAGATGCATTCTTTAAATTAAGAGCGGTAGAGTCTGACACAGATTTTAACTTCTTATCCAAAATTAAACCACCCAAACCACTAAGCTTCCCTGCTCTTGAAGACCCTTTACATCCATATGTACGGTAATTTTTCTCCAAATGAAGTGACTTTTGTCGAAGCATGTATTCTCTTTTAGTACTAATAGAATGGACCTTTCTAGTGCCCACAAGCTTTTCCTCTACAGCAGGAGATGGAGATGTTCCGGTTGTGCCCTCTTTTTCTAAGAGTAATCCATTGTTAACCGAATTTCTTGGTTTAGATGTCTCAGACTGTGAACTAGGAGAACCAGGCATTGATGAGATCGGCTTACCAGCATTCAAAAGACCCAATTCTAAACTTTTGGCTTCTGTTTTGGGCTGAGGTTGATTTGAAATGGGTGAACTTCCATTTGACACGCCATCACTGAGGAAACTGCTTATGGGGTCACCATCCATTGCACAAGCATAAGAGACATTCATGTCACAGATCAATAAGCACCACATTGCATCGCCAGTGCTGAAGAAAGGCCTAATCTCGCGAAGAACACACACCAGTTCCGCCAATATGTACTTCTCTAGCTGCTGTAAATCTTCAAAACAGTGCTCCCTTGAAGGATCAATTTCTTGGCCACTCCTAAGAAAAACTAAAGTATTATCCACTATATTAGACACAGTGTCTTTGGACCCATAACAAAGACCAGACCGCAAAACAGCCTTTGTAGCAACGTCTTCGGTGTAACCACAAGCAACAATCTTTTTAATTGCACTCTTGAAAATTGTGTCCAAATTGCTCAGAACAAGTTCTTCAAGCTGGGTTTCTGTGAGATCACTCCAATCAGCATCTTGAAACTCTTCTGCCTCTGATTCCCTTCTAGGCCGGCTTGGGCCAACATCAGATGAACCAACAGCACTAGACAATCCAAGGTCAAGTTTCAACCCATCAGAATGGTCTTGATTAACAAAACACAGGTCACAGACACTGGTTTGTCCATGATTCTGGTGACTGATTTCAAATTTTTCCGCTGAAAATTCATAACTTGCACATTCAGTTTGAGGTAAAGGCAAAATCTTATTCTGGTCCCCTAAAGGTGGATCAGCCCGGAACTTCCTCTTATTTCTACTACCCTTTTCTTGAACGGTTATGGAGGGAGAGACTTGAGTGGTACAACTACTCCCCTTGGCAACCATTGACGCCATTTTCTACACAAAAACAATATCTTTCAATTCATTAACTCATATGCACAAGCCTTATCTAACCTTCCAATTTATCGATCAATCAAAACTGTATCAAATGACAAACTACTAAAATCAACATTGACAATACAGTTTATAATCCAGCTCATCATCATCTACCAGCCAATCTAACAAAAACCAATATAAACCAGATTAAAGTATTGCATTCGACAACGACTGTACCACACACCTCCGAATCTCACTATTCAAATCAATGTTAACCAACAATATAAAACGAAAAGCAATCAAAACATATCAATCAGAGAGATACAAACACTGCCCAGAAGCAAAAGCTCAAGAACCAATCCATGATGAACATACCCAGTTTGATATATAATCGAAATACGAGCTACCTATATGAAACTCAATATGAATCTAATCAAAAACAAGTCCATTAGATCACAATTGAATGAAAGAAAGGAAAGAAAAGAATCCCAGAATCTTGCAAGTAGCTGTAGATATAATCAAAGATCCCCAATACAGATACAAGAATTAAGGTGTGATAATCGAATACAGACAATCGAGACGCACCCGATTTGAGCTATTGTTCGAGCAATCAGAGGGTATGACCAGTCTCAGAAGATCAGAGAATGAGAAAGAGAATTTATACTTTTATTTTCTCTTATTTTCTTAATTATATGGCTTCAACAGAGAGAACGGCTTTGCTCTAAAAGCTCTTCATGTGTGGGCCATTTTTATTTTTTCATTTTATTTTATTTTACTTTTTGTTTGTGGTTTTGTAATAACCAGACCAAGTAACCATGGTTAGCTAACATGCCTTTCAACATGGTTAACAAAAATTTGCCACCTAACCCATTTTTTTGTTCTGGTAGACACCTACCCATATACATGGATTTTTCTCCAAAATACAAGAAAATGAGCGTATATAACTTTGGGTTTAGAACTTTAGAAAAAGTTGTTCTAAGCAATATGGATTCAACAAAAACAAATTCTAGGAGTAACTATTCATTTGAAAAACCGATATTTTATCACAACGCTCGAAAATAAAGATGCAATTAATCAATTCAATGACATGTAAAGAGAGAATTACTGGAAATATTACTAGCGTGCCTATAGTTCTCGAAACGTGTTTGGCAAGAAACACTAATGAAGTTGAATATTGCTTGAAAACGTATTCGGCAAGTAAATTTTGGCACGCTTCTTGATAAGTAACGTCAGTTAACATGTTGTGAGTGAATTAATCATTAGATCTTATAACGTATGGTTTATTATGATTCTTCTTTCATAACTATTGAGATTGAGATAAAAGAGTACTAGCATTTATGAATCCACCTAATAAGGTATGTGTAAAACATATTTAGAGAGAAAGTCGGTGTAAACTATGTTTCGCTTCCCTTATTCTCAGCATCACCACTGTCACTTTGAAGATGGTAGATCAAGTCTCCGCTCGTCCCGCAACAGCATTTGTTAGTTTTGACAACAAGAAAGTCTCATTTGGAGTCGCTCACAAGCAGCGATATCAGATCATTCATATGTATGTAGTTGAGCGGTTGTTGTCAATTAAGAAAACGCTTAACCTCGAAGGCATTCATGAGGACCATGGCTTTTGTATGGGACCACACAAATAGGCATTCGATCTAGGGACAAAGAGATTATTATGTGCTCAAGTTTTTGAAGGAGTCAAAATGACAGCATATTGTCCATGGTGGGCCGTGGTTTAACGAAAAATTGATCTTTGCATTGGCTGAGTTCGACTGGCTCAATGATGTTGAGCAAACTCTAATTGGCTTGTTTCTAGTGTGCACATGAATGATCAGAAATCACTAAATTCTCGGCTCAAGAATTGGTTGCACAGCTCGAGAAGTTTCGTTCTCCGCCACCGTCAATAGAAGCTCTTCCACCCTAAAGCACCATAGTGGAGGGGCCACCTGTTTCTAATGTAAAGCAGACTACTTCCATGGCGCTAGTAACTTATAACAAGAGTTTTGAATCGGTAGAGGAACACTCATCAGCAGTGACAATACCAGTGTCTTTGGACATTGAACCCGCATTGGTATTGCCACAAAAGCAGGGCCTTTGATAGTGTCTCCTTCAAAGAAACATAAGGATGGCTGTCCCGTTAGAGCTCGTAACAAACCCAAACTTAAAGATGTTAAATCATGGAAGCTAACTGCTGCGATAGCAACTGGAGAGGTTTTTTTTTTTTTTTTTTTTTTGTGGAAAAGGAGTTTGGAACCTAGCCTAGGTAGGAGGATCAGCCCCACGCCCGTTATTTATATTAAGATTTAAACGATGCAGAGTTTAAGAAAACCAAGAAGAATAGTCTTGTGAAGCCCATTAGTGGTGGGGCGTGTGAGTTGCAACTCATTGACGATAAGTCTATGGTTTGTGCTTGGTGATAACTCTTTAGATGCCTCCTCTGCGTATGGTGGTCCTAGGATTCATGAAGAAGTTAGGGTTAGGATTGTGGTATTTAACCCTAGTATTGTCGATTTATTGGTTACTTTAATACTTCATATTATTATGATTTCATCTAAATAACTTTAGGCATGACTCAATAATGATGTAGCCCGTATATAGCGAGTCATCATGTGATGATACCTACATTTTATTATTAATGGATTGACACACACTCACTTTCTTCCAGGAAAAAAAAAAGGTACTTGTAAACATGAATACGAACGCTACCTAAATTTAGCTTTTAATGTATTTTCACGGGTCGTCATACTGAATGTCTGAATCTGAACAAGTACAACGAACCCAAATATGGGAGAGAAACTCAGCAAGATGACCCGACCCGAAACCCAGACAGAACCAAAACCTAGTGACGAGTCACAGCCGCCGCCACCGCCTCTCCATTCGGATGTAGAAGACGACGATGAGAACGTGAAACAGCTCAAGGAGTGTTCTGCTCTCTATCTTTCCCTACAGGTAATGCTTCTCACCTTCAATTCCATTTCAAATCCTAAAACCCTAAACCCTGAATTCAAGAAAAACCCCTTGTTTTTGGCTTGCAGGATTGCCTTATCAAGAATGATAGGAACTGGAAATCTTGTCAATTGGGTGTGCATTCTGTTCTCTCACTTCTACCTTCTTTCAATTTTCTGGGTTTTGATCCTGCTTTGATGACGTTTCTTGTTTACTGGGAACAAATGTTTTCTTCAGAAGTTCAAGCCTTGAAGCAATGCAATGAGAGGAAGAAGAAGAATGACAAAGAAAAGTGAGATCATAGCAAAGATGAGCTGCTGACATCAAATTCCCTATTTGATCATTTTTGGATTTTGTTGTTTAAATGGATCTATAAATGAAAATGTTAACAACTCTGAAATATCTCTGCATTTCCAGTGTTCTGATTCAGCTTCAATAATTTCTTGTGACCATAGATTCCTAACTATATTCGTGTGAATACAAGTCATTCCACTGATAATCTCGAACGGAGCCAAAGGTTTTAGATTTTGGAGAAGAAGTTGCTTTGATTTGGTTTTTTCGCTAACTTTTGCTAGACATCATCCATTGTAACTGACTATTAATCATTCAGTATGTAAGTAATAGCAATCCTACTTAGAGCACTAATCATGTTCATATGCATAAAGACATTCAGGAAGGTCGGAAGAATTGCATATTAAAGAGATGAGCAGAAAATCCCCTGGTCAAATACTTGGATAAATACGCACTTAGATATTGATAAAAATGTCTTGGAAAAAGATCAACTTTCACTAGTTAAGCCCTGCATTTAGTCTATAGAAGCAGAGGGCCAGATAACAAAACGAAGCTTTGTTCGGTCTTCACTGAGAAACTGATGCAGACTTGCTTTGGCATTACAGAAACCATTTACACAAAACAGTGTTGAGACATTGGTGAGAAGAAACCCAAGTGCCCACTGCATATAGCTGATGCAATTTCAATTCTGCGAGTTAAATAGAAAACCTTAACTACAACCATGAGATAGAGTAAAGAAAGCAATAACTGAAACAGCAACCAACAGATGGCACAATAAAATCATCTGATCTGAACTATGATAACTCACAGGAATTTGTGGATCTAGGAAGACCCTCTTAAGCAGGCAATCCAGAGCCTGAGTTAAGTTTTTTGGACGTCTGGGGGATGCCAGAATTGGAACAACCACTACTCCCTTCGCCAAAGGGCTTCTTGGAGTTCTTTTTGTCTCTTACCCTGCATATCAGAGACATAAGCCAGGATCAATATCTTAATCCCATTTTCAAAACATCCATGTATTTGTTGAGCAATAGTTTGAGCAACGAGCTCTAGCCAAGGTCAAGCATTAGCAAGTGCCAAGCATATTCTCAGGATACTTTTCACACTTTTATCCATAAAACTTATGCACTGAAGTTGTCATCTGTTGTGTATCTCAGATGAACGAGCCTGGTAACTCTTCCTTTGGGATTACATGCTAATTGACTGTTTCATTATATCCTTGGAATATAAGTAAGAAGTGTTTTCAGTATGTCTATAGCATCAATGTTTGTCGAAACTCAATCACTGTGTAATGCTCTGCCATTCAGCAAGACTCACAGACAAGAAATACCATACTGATAAGCTGGATTATACTTGACAAAAGGAAAATCTTTTACCACCTGAATTTACTGAAAAGTAATTGTAACAAAAAGCAAATTTAACAAATCTACATAACATAAGCAAGACCTGCATTTTCCATAATGATAAGCAAGAGTGTATGAGGCACCACTGCTTCTTCAGTTAGACAGACACCATATATCATGACTCGGCATTCATATGCTTGTGATACAACCTATTTTTGTAGACCTTATGATAAAACTTATTTCTCTAGGTGTAAAAAAGTGCAATGCATTTGCCTACAGAAGCATCAGCCTCCCAGAAATAAAAAGCAGAACAAAATTGTGGCAGAGAAGTGCAACTACATTTACGCTTCTATCTGATTATATGTATCAAATATAATCTTAGTACCTTTTCGCCTCCTCTCCTTTTGCAACATCATGGAGAGAAAAAAAGCATGGATTGTAACCAATTGCACGAAAATGTGACCGAGTCCGAGCAACTCTAGTTTCCCTGAGACTCTTTGTTCCTTGGTTATAACAAACCACAATCCAGTCATTGTAGCACAACAGGATGTCCCCATTTCACAAAAACACCAGTGGTTCATAAACATCAATGGCAAGTTCCGGGGGTAGATACAAGCCTTCAACAACCAGAGTTTTCGTCCAAGACTCTTGGACACCATAATCCTTCATAACCCACATGTCAAATATTCTAGGATCATCACCACACACATAAAAACAGACAACCATCTAACACTCCCAATTTCAGACACTCTTTAAATAGCTTCTCAAATGGTTCAAAGTAACCAGGTGTGGGTAGTGTGCGGAACTGTTCTATTCCAAAGTTAAATGCATGTATGAACTCAAATGTTCTTCCACCAAAGGAAAGCCAATGAAGAGCTCCATGCAGAACAGCATTGAATGGTGATGACTGAGCAGAGTCCTGAAGAGTTTTCCCAATGCTTTTCCAAACTCCGGAACCAATTGTGTATATCTGAGCCTCATTCTCATTGGTGCGGTCGTCGCCGCTGCATGTTTGCAGCACCTTGTATTCCTTGGTTGCGACACTATAACCAAGTCTAAAAAAGCTATAGCATAGCCTCCTCCCATCAGTAAGTGGAAGAGTGATGAATTCACCTAAAATTGGATTGCACACATACAATGGGCCATCTCTTATTGGACCAGCGCCGGGCAAAAGAAGCAAACCATTGCATGAGTTGATCAACTCAAATTCAGAGAGGGGTGGTAAGCTATTTTTAGTACTAAATCTCATTTTCTGAAGCTGGAAGTGAGAACCAGCACATTCTTCAATTTGGGTAAAATCAATCACCCTTGATTTCCCTTTTTCGGGTCTGGTCTTCATCAGTATCCCAATGGGTAATTTCGAAAGGCGCATGTGAGAAAAATGAGGGTCGGAAATAATGGAAAGCCAAGATTTGCATACTCACCTGCAGTTGAAGAGGATCTTGACCAAGAGCCTTGAGAGAATGCCTATGACTAAAGCGTGTGGAAGCTGTTGGAATCTGCAGGGACCTTTGGGATGCCATTCTTCTTGTTCTTCTGTGTTGATAGGTGAAATGTCTGCTACTCTTTTCCTTAATCTCATTGAGGGTCTCCTTAGTTTTCTCTAGAAGTTGGATTGATTTGAAGAAATTGGGATTTGGGTAATGCGGAGAGGATGAGAGAGGCGGCAAAGTTGTGTGCTTTATAAGGGAAACCCCAAATTGGGCAATGAGTACAAGGACTTTGGCGCCTTTTATCCGTGGTAACCTATGCATGAGACGAATCCTATTATACTATATGCCTGTTAATTTCTGTAACCATATAACTACTTTTGATTCACTAATTAGTGATTAAACAGAAGTATATTAATAGAATGCAGTTATTCGATCTCACATAATGAAAAAGGAGTACATGAGATTGACATCTATCGTACAAGCAAATGTGTAGAGCTATACAAAGAAATTATATCCATTTCCTACTCTAGATTGTATTAGAACAAATTAACTATGTTGATTATAACTCAACTGAAGCGATTATGTAGATTATAACTCAACTCAAGTATCGATTACACCATAGTAATGCAAAATATGATCATTTAGTTTTTTCTAATATCTCATTTTTATACCAAATCTAAAATGATATCCATTTCCTACTCTAGATTGTATTAGAACAAATTGACGATTTTGATTATAACAACTGAAGTGATTATGTTGATTATAACTCAACTCAAGTATTGATTACACAATAGTAATGTAAAATATGATCATTTAGTTTTTTCTAATATCTCATCCAAATGAACTTTTATACCAAATCTAAAATGATCTATTTCTGGAATGAAATTATTCTTTTCATAGTTCTCTTGTTATCTTAATCACAGTATATATATATATCAAATTCTGTTTGAGGGTTTTAATTCAAACCTCCTTGCCCTTAGTTACTTCTTGGTCATGAAAATGATGCTTTTTCCTTTCACAGAAAATGACATGGCATATCATCGAGTGAGTTACATGAGTAGCAATTTGCAGCTTGACTGCACATCTAACGCATGCTAAAATGCTGTACTTTTATATCACACAGACGAATCCTCTGTGTTGCTTCCTCTTTCTTTTCTCTATATGCAACAGGTTTGTTCGAAAATATATAATCATCTGTGGTTTCATATGTGAAAATCAAAGAGAAGCACATTTCATAAAATATAAATCAAAAACCCAATAATCAAATCCAACACATCAAAGGAGGTATAGGAAAAGAAAATTAGAAAAAAAAAAACGAAAAAAAAAAAAACAAATGAAGAATAACTTGAAGGTTGTTATCAAGAAAAGCATGGATATAGAAGGACTTTGAGAACTACTGATATTATGAGAGAGCACAAATGATAGACGTACTGATAGTTATCGACTTCTTTATGTTGGACCGAACGAGCAAAACAATCCCATGATGAATTCAAAAGAACATAAACAAGCTGAATATTAATCAATACCACATGAACCAAAATACAAGTTTATGAGCTAACCTTCTTCAGTGTTGGGAGCCATTGCAGTAGCACTAAACGATCTTGTCAACGATCACAAGTTGATCTTCTCCTCAGCTCTGGATTCAAGCTCCTTACTATGGGGCAGGACTTAATGCTTTGTGACAGAGAGAGCAGGGACCAACACTTCTATATATAATGGTTATGATCTCAAGAATCCTCCCATAAAGGTGTTTCTTAGAAACCAAGTCACCAACAATTAGAAAACCTAATGCAATACTAATTCGGATTACAACTGCAATTGAACTAATGGATTCCTAACATATGAGCTTGATATAATTGTCTCAATAGGTTTCTAGGTATTGTACTAGACATACATCTCCTATTTATGATCAAAGTTCCAATCCAACTTGTAAACTGAATATAGATGATGATAGGTTCACTTTTATTCTAACATTCTCCCACTTGGACCATCATTGTCTATACAAACTGAATCAAGAACATTTCCAGAAATAGCTGAAGTGTGCACTGAGATGTAAGCGTACCTTAAATCCATTCAATTCTGTCAAAATGCATAACTATTGCAGAATCAAGAAATAAGCATGTTCAAGTGAGCATACTCATTCCAGACCACAAAACAACAGTTTCTGCATTTCACATGAATTCAAACTTAATGTGATGCAATCAAATAACATTATACATCAAATCGCAGTTGTTATTTGACAACAGTCCAACCTAAACATTTTGAATATCAAAATCACAATGCAAACACAATTTATTTACACACAGTGAATCAATGTTTGCTTCTTACTGAATATATGCATATATAATAATCCACTTGAACTGAACTGATAGGAAAACAACAACTAAAAATAAATAAAGTTGTTAGAACATGAACTTAATATACTTAATTTTATTAAATTAAAACATGAAGTACAATGTTTCTGTTACACAACTCAAAACAGAAAATCAAGAACTGATTCAAAATAAAACTAAACTAGAAAACAATTTTCTCAAAATATTTTGCTCCCACTGAACTTAAGCATCCTCAAAATTCGACAGAATTCCCATATTCCTGGAATGCTCTTTAAAAACTGCTACTGACAATGCCTTAGTAAATGGACTTGCAAACTGGTCACCTGTCTTGATTCCATAAATTTCAACTTCACCATCTTTAACTCTCTTTTTGATACTATAGAATTTCAAATCTATATGTTTAGAATTATTTGACCTTTTGCTATTCTTACTGAAGAACACAGCAGCTTCATTATCACAAAGCACCTTCAAACCCCCAACAACAAGATCACTCAACACCTTAGTCTCCAAAATAAATTTTTTGATCCACAATCCTTCACATACTCCTTCGTATATGGCTATCACCTTTACCTGCATGGTGGAAGTAGCTATCAACGATTGTTTCATTGTTTTCCAAGCTACTGCACCACCTGCTAACATATAAACATAGCCACAAGTTGAGTTCATAGATGTGGGATAATTCCTAGCAAAGTCTGAATCTGTGAAGCCAACTAATTCTAGCTTTTTCACACATTTATACACAAGCATATGGTCTTTGGTCCTTTTCAAGTACCTTAAAACCTTCTTACCAGCTGTCTAATGCTCATGTCCAAGATTTGACTGAAATCTGGATAGCATTCCAACTGCAAAGGATAAGTCTGGCCTTGTATAGACTTGTGCATACATCAAACTCCCTACTAGCCTAGCATATGGTATTGACTCCATTTCAGTTTTCTCAACATCAGTTTTAGGACATTGATTTTTAGTTAGTTTATCTCTCTTAGACATTGGAACTTCACCACTAGCACATGTTTCCATTCCAAATCTTTTCAGAATTTTTGAAATATAATTTTGTTGAGATAATCACAACAGTCCCTGCTTTCTATCTCTCTTAATCTCAATTCCTAGTACATATAATGCTTTTCCCAGGTCCTTCATGTCAAAATTACTTGACAAGAAAGCTTTAGTATCTTTAAGCAATTTTACATTACTGATAGCAAGGAGAATGTCATCTACATACAAGATAAGAAAGATAAAATTATTTCCAACAACTTTAAGATAAACACATTCATCAACAAGATTTTCAGAAAATCCAAAAGATGAAATCACTGAGTTGAATTTCTTATACCACTACCTACTAGCTTGTTTGAGTCCATAGATAGATTTCTTAAGCTTACAGATCATATATTCTTTTCTTGGTTCAATGAAACCTTCAGGTTGTGCCATGAAGATCTCCTCCTCCAGCTCTCCATTTAAGAAGGTTGTTGTTACATCTATCTGATGTATTTCCATGTCATAGTGAGCTACTAGAGCCATTATGATTCTAAATGAATCTTTAGTTGAAACAGGTGAGAAAGTTTCTGTAAAATCTATCCCTTCCTTCTGTGTGAAACCTTTAGCAACTAGTCTAGCTATATGTCTTTCTATGTTTCCATTTGCATCTCTCTTTGTTATAAAAACCCATTTACAACCAATCGGTTTTTGATTTTCTTTTGGCTTTACTAGCTCCCAAACTCCATTCTTGAACATAGAGTCAAGTTTTGCAATCATAGCTTCAGTCCAAACATCAAAATCTCTACTTTCAGTGGCTTGTTTAAAACTAGTGGGGTCATTGCCATCTGACAATGCAGACTCAACTTCATTTAAGTAAACTTCATAAATATCATCCTCCCCTCCAAACCTTGGTTTCCTCACTCTCTGTGATCTTCTAGGTTGCACAACTTGATTTTGTTGTGGCTCAGGTTGGAGTTAAGGTTCTGGCTGTGGCTTAGTTTTTTGTTCAGTTGGTGGTCCAGTTTGAGGTTCAATTGGAGTCTTTTGTACTTGTTCTTGTTCTAAATTTTGTCCAGCCATTTCAGAATATGGTCACTAGCCTCTAAGACATTTTCTAATGCATTTTGATCTTCGACTAGATTTTGGCTTGGAACTAATCCTGAACTTAATGAATTATTTTGAATGCTTGGCATTATTGCTATATCATCCACATGTTCTACAATTTCTTCAAATTCTGAAGACAGGTTCTCAAAATTTGTATTGCAGACACTTTCACCTAAAAATTTAACTTGATGAGTTTCAAAAACTCTGGGTGAATGATAAGGTGAATAAAGTTTATAGCCTTTAGACTTTTCACAATAGCCAATAAAATGACAAGTTACAGACTTTGGATCAAGCTTTCCTAAATTTGGATTATAAATCCTTGCTTCAGCTTTACATCCCCAGACATGACAATGGTGTAAACTTGGTTGCCTACCACAGCATAATTCAAATGGTGTTTTATCTATAGTTTTGCTTGGGGATCTGTTGCCAAGGTAATTTGCAGTTCTTAAGGTTTTTCCCTAAAGCATCTCTGGCAATCCAGAAGTACACATCATACTTCTTACCATGTTTAATAGAGTTCTAGTTTTCCTCTCAGCTACCCCATTTTGTTGGGGATTTTATGGTGTTGTATACTGAGCCTTTATGCCTACAGTTTACAGATACAATGCAAAAGGACCCTTTTGTTGTCCTTGCTCAGTATATTTGCCATAAAACTCTCCCCCCCATCAGACCTCACAACCTTAATTTTCAAATCCAGTTGATGTTCAACCTCAGTTTTGAAAATTTTAAAAGCCTCAAGTGATTGTGATTTTTCTGACAGTAAGTAATTGTAGCTATACCTGGAAAAATCATCTATAAAAGTAATGAAGTAAATATTTCCCCATATTGTCTTATGTCTAAATGGTCCACATATCTCTGTATGAATTAACTCCAACAGTTTCTTACTTCTGTTGGCATTTTTCTTTCTTAAGTTTGTCATTTTACCTTTATAACATTCAATACAATATTCAAGATCATCAAAATCTAATTCTGGGAGTGTTTTATTTTTCACAAGTACTTTCAATCTATCTTTTGATATGTGGCCTAGTCTCTTGTGCCACAAGTATGCAGATTTTTCATTATGCAGAATTCTTTTGACACCAGTAATGGTATTTATACTTGATGTGTTGTTATTTTCAACAAGTAAAGTTTCTTGTTGACTTAATGAACAATTTAATCTTAAATAATCATTCACAATAAGACCAGAACCAAAAATGGAACAATCTTTAGGCAAGAAATCAAGAGAATCCTTGAAAATTTTAATTCCATTAGAACCAATGTAAAAATTACATCCACTCTTAAACCAAAAAACTAACTGAAAGTAAGTTCCTCTTAATTGAGGGAATATAATAAACACTATCTAAAACCATAAAATTTCCCAGTCCCAAATCTAGTCTTAAAGATCCTACTGCCTTGATTGCAACCCTCATTCCAGTCCCAACGCAGATGTTAGCTTCATCACTTCTTGGCTTCCTCTTCTTTATGAATCCCTGCAAAGAATTCGTAATATGTAAGGGACTGCCACTATCTAACCAATAAGAATGAGGTTCAATGTTAACAAAATTAACTTCTAATGAAAAAGTTTTCAAATGATCGAATAAATCAATCTTATTGTCACGCCTCGAATTTTAGAATAAAAATTCAAAATCCGAAACATGAAAAATACCATAAACTCAAATAATCATCTTGAAAATTTCTTTTCTTAACATCTTCACCACACGAAATAAAATCAAACCGAATTTAGTCTCAGTTAATTATTACAACTCTAATACAAAATGAACTGTAAAGCTCTAAATGAGTATATACACCTCACAACTAAATGAAATAACAATAACTGCTGTAACACCTAAGCAGCACGGTCACCTCCCTGGTTATCATGACTTGCAGGAATATCCGCTACACCATTTGAATAGTGTACCGGGATTGCAACAACACAAAACCCGGTAAGCTTATGAAAGCTCGTATGAGTAAAAAGAAAGAAAATGTTGTTTATCTTGAACATAAATATTTCCACTTAAATCAAAACTCAACCATTTCCACAACCACGAAGTACCAACAATCTAAATCAAATACCAATTCAATAATTCAGAACAAACCCCAACTCACATCTTTCTTCACAAAACCTCAACATCGTATTTATAAAAATACGGTACTTGACAGACTAGAGCTCTAATTGAATCGTAGCCCGTCACCTGGCCTAGGTTATGGCATCCGACATATTTATCATTATCGTATTTCATCAATATGTATACTTATATACATATTTATAACGTCCGATAATTTCACATACTCAACCAATCGTATCCCATCATCCACCTAGGATTAGAGCGTCTGATTACCCCACACCGATCACTACGTTGACCTAAACCCATAAATGAGCACAACATGTAATATCACATACTGAAATCAACCCAACCAAGATACACAATATTATTATGAAATTACACAATTGAAATATAATCAATTCAACAATTCAACTTAATCATATCATCACTCATCAATCCACTCATCAATATATATTTTCCACGTAAATATATATATATATATATATACGTAATCATCCGCTCAGGAATGACCACTAATACCATCTATAGTTCACACAAGAAAATCGTGAAATTCATTTGTATAATTAAAATTCATTTTACTTACCTATGGACCGTGGTGATTCAAGTCCATGAAATTTTAAAACAAATATTTAATCCGCAAATATTTTTCACACAATTACCAAAAATAAATAAATTTAAAACTCTCGGTTCGTAATATGAACCACGTGAGTTTTACTCACCTCGATACTCCCGCTGCGTCTTCAGTACAAATATAAATAACGCCGAAATAGCCAACTCAAATACAATCCTTCAATCACCTAATCAAATGTGATTCAAATTTAGCCAATAATGCCAAAACATAATTGAACTACCATTTAACGGCCGGATTCTAATTTATAATAAAATCCGACGAGCGGATTCTCACGAATTGCTCCCCTAATTACCGTTTTGCACATATACGAAGATCCAACGGTCGGATCTTCGGCCATGACCACACAAAGCCTCTGGGACAGTCATATGATCATCATATCAAAATTATAAGTTCATCAGACGGTCCTAATTTCACAGATCATAAATCTAACGATTGAGATCGATCGAAATAACAAAATTCATAACTAATTCATACGATTTCCGAAAAATGCGTATAATACGTTAAAATGATCGTATTGAAATGTAGAATCATAAAATGAACAGAAACTAAATTTCAGACCTCCGAAGGTGGCTGGAAAGGGCCGCTGGAGTTAGGGATAGACCCGCCGCCAACCACCACCAATGGTGTCGGGGCTGAGCTTTTCCCCTTCGTTTCATCATTCTGAGTAACTTTCATAACTAGCATAAGACCCAAAAATGACAGAAAGGGATCGAAAATTACCAATTACAGTTGGCGGCCGGAATTTTTCCAGAATCCGGTGAGCTTGAAAACCGACGTGAAAACTGCAACAACTCGCTTCGATCTCTTCTGGAAACTTGTTTAGAACTTCATTGTGAACTCACCAAGCTAAGAATCACAAGAAACGATCTTGTATAACTCGAGATATTTGGATCGATAGGTGGTTTTCGATCCAAACAGGGTCGAGCTCTGACGAACGTGAAAATGATCGACCCAGCTTCGGTCCTTCTTGGTGCTTGTAGAGGAAGTTGAAACGAGTTCAATGAGCCAAGAATCAAGTGAAATGGTGACCTATAGCTCGAAATATCAAGATCGAACTGAAAACGAGTCTATTCGGTTCGGGCTTCGCCGCCGCCGCTACCGGCCGTGTGGCGGCGCAAGGCTGCCTCTGGCAGCTGCGTAAGGTTGAGACGAAGCTCCTGGAGGTGGTTGCAGCTTGAGAGGTGGCCGGAGGAGAGAGTGGGAGCACGGTGAAGCCGTGCTCTGTTTGCTAGGCTCGGCCGACAGGAAGAAGACGCGAGAAAGAGAGAGAGCTACAATGCTTTCCAAAAACAGAAATGGAGGCCGGACCAAAAAGGAAATTTCCCAAAAAATTTATAGGGTTTTTTCTATATATACAAGTTTTTTAAAAATTTTCTAAATTCAATAACTAATTCAGGAAAAATCCGATCTTTGTGTTCCGTACGTGTACGGACTCGTATGGACGAGCTCTACAACTTTCATGAAGGAAGTTTCTCCAAATTTTGAACGTAGAAAAAGTCGATTTCTCAAACCGAGCATTTCGAGCTTTTCTTTAAAATAATCGTTTCGAACCTTCGATAAATCAAAAAGTGAAATATTATCGAACAATATTCGTGATATCGCACAATAATCGTTCAACACAATTACTCGAATTTAAAATGAGAATTGCGGGTATTACACTTACCCTTTTTCACAAGCCATGCCTTGAAACCTGCACAGTCCTTCTTCATGTGTCCTACTTTCTTGCAAAAGTAGCACTTGAACTTAAATGGCTTGTTGACTCTAGCTGCTGTAGTATTTCCTGATGGCTTAGCTATAGTTTTGAGCTTGTTATGTTTCTTTGGCTTCTCAACTAAGTTGACAGAGGTGGAGGGCTGCTTCTCTTTCTTCATTATACTCTCCTCATCCACACAAATAGTCGTCATCTCATTCAAGGTCCAACTCTCCTTCTGTGCATTGTAGCTAGTACTTAAGGTATTGAAGCTAGGTGGCAGAGAATCTAAGGCATTGTGAACCAGTTGATCATCCTTGACTCCGAGATCTAATTCCTAGTGTTTAGCTCAATGAGCTCCAAGATATGCTGCCTAACCCCTCCACTACCAGTGTACTTCAACTCATTCATCTCCTTGGAAAGCCTAGTTGCCTCAGCCTTATTACTTTCCTTGAATTTCTCAGCTATTGCATCCATATATTCAACTGCTAAAACAGGTTCTTTTATACTACCCCTCACAGTGTCAGACATGGTAGTTCTCATCACATTCTTAGCCCTATAATTGGATCTATGCCAGTCTCGATAGTATTTCTTATCATCAGTTGAGCTATTTGCAGCTACCCCATAGGGCTCTACATCAGTGAAACATAAATCCATGTTCTCATGCATCATGAGGTAAAACTCTACACCACTCCTCCAGGCTTTAAAGTTTGATCCAGTAAGCATCTGAATGTTATTCAAGTTCATGTAGGTGATTCCTAGGGAGCAAAATAAAGAAAAAAATGTAAGTTTTTAGTTTTTAATAGTTCTCAAAACAAGTTTTGTTAAGGAATGTTCTACATTCATGTGTTAATTCTAAAGCAATTCAAGTAAACACATAGGCAGAAAACAAACCATCTAACAAAACAAAACAATACCAAAAGCAAATAATGCAATTTTAACCCCAAAATTCTCTAGTCAATATCAAGTATCACTTTTATAGCAGAAAACATGACATTCTAAAGATTTCTGTCACGCCCCGAATTTTAGAATAAAAATTCTAAATCCGAAACATGAATTTTCACAACTCAAAATAACCATCCTGCAAATTTCTTTTTCTTAACAACCTCACCACACAATTTAATTCTAAAAACCGAATTTAGTCTCGGTTAATTATTACAACTCACTCATAAAATTAAATTGTAAAGCTCTAAAAGAAACATAAAAAACCTCACAACTTAAATGAAAACAAAATAAATGCTGCAACACCTAAACAGCACGATCACCTTTCTGGTTATCCTGACCTGCAGAAATATCTGTTACACCATTTGAATAGTGTACCGGGTTTGCAACAACACAAAACCCGGTAAGCTTTTGGAAGCTCGTATGAGTAAAAAGAAAGAACGGTTGTTTAATTAAATCATAATTATTTTCACCCAAGTAAACATTCAACAATTTCCACGTCCACAAGAAACCAATAATCTCAAATCAATCACCAAATCACAAGTCGACACAAAACCCTAAATTCTCATCTTTTCTTCTCAAAACCCCGAAATCGTATTTATAAAAATACGGTATTGACAGACTAGAGCTCTAACTGAATCGTAGCTCGTCACCTGGCCTAGGTTATGGCATCCGACATATTTATCATTATCGTATTTCATCAATATGTATACCTATATACATATTTAGAACGTCCGGTAATTCTATATACTCAATCAATCGTATCCCATCATCCACCTAGGATTAGAGCGTCCGATTCCCCCATACCGGTCACTACGTTGACCCTAAATCTATAATGAGTACAACAATATGTTTTCACACAATGAAATCAACTCATCCAACATGCATAATATTATTATGAAATTTAAGCATTTGAAATATAATCCAAATCATCATTCCAACTCAATCATATCATCTCTCAATAACATACCAATCAATATATATATTTCACGTAAATATATATATACGTGATCATCCACTCAGAAATGACCACTAATACCATCTATAGTTCACACAAGAAAATCGTGAAATTCATTTGTATAATTAAAATTCATTTTACTTACTTATGGACCGTAGTTGATCAAGTCCATATGATTTTAAAAACAAATATTTAATCCATAAATATTTTTCACACAATTACAAAAATAAATAATTTAAAGTACTCGATTCGTAATATGAACCACGTGAGTTTTACTCACCTCGAAACTCCTGCTGCGTCTTCACTTAAATACAAATCACAATAATTCAAATGCTCGTCAACTCAAACCGTTAAGTACCTAATCAAGTATGGTCTTTACTTATCAAACAAAGACTGAAATAAACTTAAATGATGATCCAACGGTCGGATTCTAAAATAAAGACGATCCAACGGTCGGATTCTAAAATAAAGATGATCCAACGGTCGGATCGAATTTAAACTATGATCCAACGGTTAGATCCTCACGGATCGCCCTTGGAAACATCCTATCAAAATTATACAAAAATCCGATGGACGGATCTTCACTAATCGCCTCCCGAATCACTGTTTTACAATTATACGAAGATCCAACGGTCGTATCTACGCCTGTGACCACACAAAATCATTGGGACAGTCATATGAATATCATATTAAAATTTGAAGTAAAACCGATGGTCTGATCTCCTTCAATAGTAAACCGAAGATAAACTGTAAAACCGTAAATAGTAACGTCAAAACTTAAATTGACTGTTTATCAACTTTTTCTAACATAACCATGTTATATATCAAAACGTTCGTATGGATGCATAGATCATTGTCCAGATAATATAAAGTCAAAATTTGATCCGACGCGCCGCCACACGCGGCGGTCAGGCGGCGGTCAACGACGGTCAACCACCTCAGATGCAAAAGTTGTCAACTACAAACTTATTCAAAATGAAATTATGAACAACTTTAATACCTGACTTTTTTTAAAATAAGGTCAAGATCGTCCTAGATCGGGACGTCGAAATCTTCAACTCTTGATCTATACACTTAAAATCATGTTGTAAGCCACATATGAGGATGATCAGGAGGAAGAGCACATCACAAAAATAGGGAGGATCGGCCCGTGCACCACCGGCACGGGAGAGATCCGATCGGGTCGGTCTTCCTCGATTGGGGTTGCTCCGATTCAAGGCTGGGGGCAACGGTGGGCTAGGCGAGGGCGGGGAGCGGTTGGGCGCAGCGCGGCGAGTCTGGGGAGGGCCGGGTCCTGCGGCGGCGTGGCTGGGAAGGCAGTTTTCCAGCCGGGTCGGGTCGGCGAGCCAAGGGAAAGGGTTTCGTGCGAGAGATAGAGAATGTTGGGGGGGGGGGGGGGGGGGGGGGGGCAATGAAAAAAATCTGATTTTTCATGATATTTATAGAAAAATTTCAATTTTCAAATATTCATAACTTATTCATACAAACTCCGAATATTACATTCCACATATGCCCGAACTCGTATCGATGAGTTCTACAACTTTCATGAAGGAAGATTTCCCAAATTTTGAACGTATAAAAAGTCAATTTTCACGACCCCCTAAATAATGTTCGTTTTCGAAAATAAAATCATTCGAAACTAACTTTCTCAAACCACGACATACCAATTAATCTCAAATATCAAAATTCAATTAATATAATAATTATTGAATTACATAAATTGATTATATGAAAATTTGGGTCGTCACTATTTCTTGATCATTATGCCATAAGCAATGAATTCATGTTATTCTAAAAACAATCAACATCTTTGTGACAGAAGAAAAGTCCCTAGAATCCAAAATTGAACTCAAATTATGCATAATGTTGTTTCACGTTTCTAAACCATATAGCTCACACTTCTTTGGAAGACAATATACTTATACAGTTTAAAAGAAAAACACAAGTTTATGAATTCAACTTAATGAATTCAAGTAACAGACAGACAATCACTTTGTGTAATATATCCTCCTAACCCCTTAAATTCTCAGATCATGAAAAATGTCTATTCAATCTGCAGTTTAGCATAACAAGCATGTATAGGGAGATTAACTTAATCACAATATCATACCATCGCAGATTATCAATTATAGAAACATCACAACATGTAAAACAAGCATATCGAAAACATCAAGATATCGAAAACATGCTCATTCGGAAAACCATCAGATCACAAAACAATTTCTTGAAAATTAAGTTTCATCCAGTGACCATCTACTCTGGCCTAGGGGCTCGACGAGAATGCTTCTATTGTTCTTGTACACAATAACGATCAATATAATTCTTGAATTTACAAAATTTCCAAAAAACTCTAACCTTGTTCATACTTAATTTGTTGCAAAATTTATCGCTGAAGCATGAATTTTGAACCAAAAACAGCAATCAATCGGTTCGACCTCTTAATCCGTAGCGTTGGAGTCTTGAATTCCAAAGAGGATATAAAGATCCTTTGCGCTTTCAATCTCGGAACAAGAACCCTAATCCCTAAATCTATACGACCGCTAGGATATAACGGTCATCTGCAGAGGGGGTCAACGCCTGTGGGTTTGGGCCGAAAATGACTTCTAAAATCTGGCCCACTCGTGGCCTGTTTCTTTAGCAAGGTTTTGGAGTAAAATTTTGTAGGTTTTTATTGAAAACAAAACTTTGGTTCCTCTAAAAATTGATTAAACAAAATCGATTTATGTTTTGTGAAAACCTAATGCTCTGATACCATTTGTTGGATTGAATGAGCAAAACAATCCCATGATCAATTCACAAGAACATAAACACACTGAATATTAATCAATACCACATGAACCAAAAAACAAGTTTATGAGCTAACCTTCTTCAGTGTTAGGAGCCATTGCATTAGCACTAAACGATCTTGACAACAATCACAAGTTGATCTTCTCCTCAGCTCTGGATTCAAGCTCATTACTATGGGGCAGGACTTAATGGTTTGTGATTGAGAGAGCAGGGACCAACACTTCTATATATAATGGTTATGATCTCAAGAATCCTCCCATAAAGGTGTTTCTTTGAAACCAAGTCACCAACAACTAGAAAACCTAATGCAACACTAATTCGGATTACAACTACAATCGAACTAATGGATTCCTAACCTATGAACTTGATATAGTTGTCTCAATAGGTTTCTAGGCATTGTACTAGACATACATCTCCTATTTATGATCAAAGTTCCAATCCAACTTGTAAACTGAATATAGATGATGATAGGTCCCTAACGAATAATCATCCAGCAAGGAGATTGCAAGCTTCCCCATGAACACAACAAAGTGTTTCCCGTAGTGTCATCCCGATGAGAAACAGTGAAACATAAATGGGTGATTAGCATCAAATTCTTCTATCAGAAAATAATGATTTGAATACATTTACATAGCAGCAGAAGTAGCAGCTGCAGCTGTTATGCTATTTTCATCACCAAACTTCCTAGTTAAGCAAGTAATTGCAATTGGATGATGGTCTGTAGATCCAAAGTAATTACTGGCTAGAAAACAAAGAGAAACATTTGTTTTCTATATTGTTTGCTGAAGGAGATGCTCTGGCAGGTGCCTTCTCCTCAAATATACTTTCTCAAGAGTCAAGACTATCATTGAAATCTACCCGAATCTTTTCAAACATACGTTGTACATATACGTCATAATCTTTGCTGCAACTCTCAATCACCATGTAAAAGTCTCATACTTCCCAAACCCCTTGAAAGAGGGAACCCATAATCATCTGCAATTTCATCAAGAACCTAACTTTAGTACCAAAACTCTATCACAAATTCAAATATCAAGTCCAACGTTTATGGAATTTTGCTTCTACTTCAATAAAGGTTTGAACTTTACATGTAGTTTATAGACAATGAGGTGGAATGGGTGAGAGGGATTACCGGAAGAGAGGTGCTTGGCCATCAGAGATGAGAAGTTGAGGAGGGTTGTTCGAGCAACAACTCAAACTCTGAGCAAACATCTTCTGCATTGGTCCTCATTTCTCTGAAGAAAAAGGGGGTTTCAAATTTTGAAGAAGTAGAAATAAACTAACAAACACAGTGGGAGGTTAATTATATAACAAATTACATATAAGTTATTGATAAAAGATGACTTAACAAATATATCATTTAAAGATTGAATTAAAAATATAAGGACTAAATCTTACAAATAAGGACAATGTGCTTTCCACTTGCCACATGTCATGAGTTAATTTACTTTTTTATCCGTAACTACTTATTTTGACTTCTAATCCTTTTATAAGGATTAAATCTTACAAATATAGACAATATGCTCTCCACTTGTCACATGAGTTAATTTTACTTTTTTACCCTTAACTACTTCTTTTGATTTCTAATTTTTTTTTTTAGAATAATCCGTTTCTGTTACTTTTTTTTTCTTGAGAATAATCCTTTTTATGTTACTTCACAAAACCTCACTATCTTACTACTCTCATCTCATCACCTAATCCTGCTACTGTACTCGCTGCACTCATACTCGTCCAGTTTTGCTATTGCACTAGTTATCGTCTAATCCTGCTACTGCACTCAACCAATCCGGCTACTGCACCCTCGCTGCACTCATACTTGTCCAGTTCTGCTACTGCATCATACTCATCCAATTCTGCTACTGCACTCGTTATTACCTAATCCTGCTACTGCACTCGCTGCACTCATACTTGTCCAGTTCTGCTATTGCACTTATATTCGTCCAGTTCTGCTACTGCACTAGTTATGCCTAATCCTGCTACTACACTAAACCAATCCTGCTACTGCACTCGCTGCACTCATACTTGTTCAGTTCTGCTACTGCACTCGTCATCGCCTAATCCTACTACTGCACTCATCATCGCCTAATCATGCTATTGCACTCGTCCAATCCTGCTATTGCACTCATACTCATCCAGTTCAGCTACTGTCCTCGTACTCATGTTCTCCTACTGCACTTGTCATCGTCCAATCTTTATGAATATGAGAAATCTACCAACAAATGACTAAAAAAAACACTAGAACTAGCTATGAGAATTCAAATTTTCAATTATGATACCATCAAATCAGATTAGATCACAGAAAAATAAGCCCCCTAAAATGTCTATTTCTCTAGGGTGCAGGGGACAAGAAATTAAATTTTCCAGTTGCTGCTTGGTGCTGCCTTAGCGAAACCTATAAGCCAAGTCCAAAATTGCTAAATTTCAAAGTCAAGATTTCAAAGTTACAGAGATCGAAACCTTGAAGCAGTACTATTAGACTATTATCAAGTCTATTAACTATTTACAGGTTTGAGACAACTTCCTCTTCTCCAAGCTTAAGAAAACTGCACCAATATCATCAATGGCCTGGTTCAGCAGCACATGAAGGATCAGCCCTTCAACTTCCACACAGATCTCTTCGATTTCTTCTCGAAGAGCTCCTCGGCCTTACACTCTCGTGGATCAGCATGGTTACATCACTGCCATCATCGACGATCAGATCTGGGCCTCCGATGGGACCGCAGTGCAGATCGCACCTCCAGTCTCCGGCATCCGGTGTATGGCGTCACAGCGATTCTGAACCTCTCGCTCTGCGACGAGAACAAGGAGCTTATAGCTTCGTTGGGAGCAATCAAGCCTCTGGTCCGAGCGCTCGAGACCGGAATTCCAACCACGAAAGAGAACGCTCGAACCGGAACCCGAACGAATATCAGATCGGAGCAATGCAGGTTACGCCGGCGACAGAGGAGACCAAAAATGAAGGGTTTGATATGAGAAAGAATCTTTGGTTATAATAATAATGATGAGATAATAGAAGAGAGGCTCGTCATGATTTACAGAGAAATCAATTTTGGATTTTTTTTTTTGTTTTTTAGAAGTTTGGGGTCAGTGACATACGCGTAAATATTTCATTAAATTGAGCATTTTGGTCATTTTTCATTAAAATTGGAAGTCAGACTTGCATCATTTAGCTTTTGGACCTCGGCTCATGTCCTTATTTGTATAAATCTTTTTCAAAGTGGATTTTCTATGTTTACATCTTTGGTCATGTGCTACTATGTAATTTTCTATTATTTATAAGATGTTTAATTAATAAGACAAACTTGGGGAATAGTGTTGAACTTTCGCCACGTGGCAGTTAACCGGAAGCCACATTTCAACGGTCAGTAGACCGGGAAGGTTGACCACTTGACCCCAGAAGTTTTTGGGAAGAAATTAGACTTGATGAAAGCTGTAGGAGAAACTTGTAATTAAGAACCGTTGATGAAAGCCAAAAGACCACTTCATTCTTAAGGTTGCAGGTCTGCAACTAGCTAGCTAGGTATTTGGTTACCTATACAATTTCAGACGAAAACATGAGAAAGAACGGCTTTTTAGGAAGGCAAGCTTCTCGTATGTGATCGCAAATTTCATGATAGTAATTTCCATTGTTTTCATTGTATGATCTTGTCTAAACTCTTAGAATGATGCTAGTCACTTGCTAATGCTATGATCAAGGGTGGTGGTGAATAGCCTAATTTCAAACCGGAACTCTTGCAGTCTTGCTAATATTGGGGTTGTTTAAATTGCATTCTTTACATAAGAATTGAAAGTAAATGGTGAAATAACCTCTTTGGTCAGACGAGATTAGCTTACTGCTTGTCATGAGTATAGCAATTCTCTCGAGTTTGAGTCAGTGCCTGGACTGCGGTTTGATAGATTTTGAGCTTGTACAACTCATCTAAGCATGGTTATAGCTATGCAGGGAATGAAAGCAACAAAACGAAAACGAAATGGTTACGAAAGAGTGAAAAAAAAAAATATATTGTTGTTTGTATTAGATTCACCCTTTAAGTGAACGATATTCGCCTCTATTGTCGATTAACATACTTTTACTTAATAAATTTATAGAAATCGTAAATTTATAGAAATCGTAATAAATTTAGCATATATATTCTTAGTCTTTAAAGATCATCTCTATCAAAATTCAATCGAATTAGAAATCGTTCAATTATCTAGTTGAATCAAACAAATGGATGGTTCTAACAACACTTACAATTATTATGATAAACCATCCATGTATTTCATAGAAATGAATAACTAAAATGTCTTCAATTTGATTAATATTTTACAGAGCTAATCTTTGTGATGTTGTGCAACATAAATGGTTGTATTAGAAAATTATAAAATTAAAATACATTAATATGATGAATATACTTGTTAACCCCATGATGAAGCTAAGAATTGTCTGGTCAAAATTTACAGTGATTGGCACCGTAAAACCACCGATGCGTCACAGAAAACTAAAAAAAGCAGTGGTAGCCAGTTGAGAATCGATGCCCATGGGAAAAGTGATGAGACAAATGTTAATTTATCAAGAGTAGAAGCACCACTTACTAATAACTACTGCTAAATGTTTAAGAATGGGGATTGTAAATATGAAGAACAGAGAGGAAAATTTTTACTGGTATTTGATGGTTTCTGTAATTGCACAAATATAATCTTCTTGCTTAAAGAACCAACTACAGTACATCAGTATTTATACCAACCATGACTAGCTGAAATCTCTAACTCCTTCACTAAATTGCTGACAGATGTCCCTTATTTGTAGCTTCTGAAAATAGCTGAGGTAACCAATTAGCTGGCAATGCTTCATTACCAAGCATACAAACTATCACCCTTGTCAATATGGGATGGTAAGAACTACTTAAGAGGATTCATGAGCATGACCATAAACAAGCCCATGTTGCTAGTATATTTAGTGGGTTGGAAACCCTTAAGACTATTCAAGCATCAGGGTCAGAGTAGGCCATGAAACAAGAAACCAGAACAAACTAGTTTCAGTGGAAAAATGTACACACATCAGTAAGATTAACAGCATTTAGATTCACAAAATAACCCCAAAGGCACCTGCTCAAATATACTTTTACATGGACTTTAAGTACACTCGTGTTCATGTAAATAAAGCCATTTTGGAATACTAGACCTAATACAGACTTTCAATAGGAAAGTTTCATATTCAGAAAGTACTTGCAAATTCAAGTAACTAGGAACAACAAAAGGTCATCACCCCTGCATTTTTGCTCTATAGAAAGAGAGTTGAGAAACAAGCAGAGAGTGGCTACGGCCTTGCAACAAGGAAATTAAAAGTTCTGAGGAGGAACTTGAGTCAAAACATTGTTGACACATTGCGAAGCCTTTACCTCTGAATACATAGCCCAAGTGCCCACCACATATAGCACATTCTCTCCCAATCCTCAAAGTGAAACCCAGCTGTTCATGGACAATCAAGAAAACAAAACAGTACAGTATTGTTCAGCAAATGGAGAAGGTAAAAAAATATCAAAAAGATTCAGAAACACAAACCAAGCATGGGCTCGAGAAACTAGATAGACAAATAAACTCAGAGAACTTACACTTACAGAGCAAGTTTTGGCTCTAGAGCTAGGGAGGCCCTCTTGAACAGGAGGGGGACAATAGCCTGGGTTGAGATTTGAGGACTTATGGGGTGGCATCCCAGAAACAACAATAATCAGATAGATTCAAGAATACACTCTCGAACAAACATGAGCGCAAGAAAATAGGTAGATAAAGGAACCAACACAACTTACAGCAACAGAGGAAGTAATGATTCTAGGCCTAGGGAGACCCTCTTGAACAACAGGCTGGCAATACCCTGGGTTGAGTTTCGTGGACTTATGGGGTGGCCTTCCAAAGCAAGCAGAACTACTACTTCCTTTACGAAACAGCTTGTTGAAGTTCTTATTGTCTCTTACACTGCATATCATGTAGCAGTAAGCAAGCTGATAAAAAGAAAATTTAAATGTACAAAACTCAGGTTCATTTGTTAGCTGGTAAAAGGTAAGCTGATCTCATATATAACCAAAGAAAATATGTTACTACTTAATCTTCATGGCAAAAAGAAAACTCATCTTTAATGTAAACAATGAAAACTGAACAAACCCAACATTAACAAAAGTTCTGGTTTCAGTGTAGGCTAATCCCTAACATCCCCACCCTTGATCATTGCATTAGCAAGTGACAAGCAACTTTTCTGAATAACTCAGTATTTTATTTGTACTACTAAACCATAAGGATCATACTTGTTCAATTCTTTTCTAAGATCATGTGAAGGAGCCTGCTAACACTTGTTTTGTTGAAAACGTGTTAACAATTGACAGTATATTTTATTTTTTGTTCAAGGATTGTTTTCAACAGCACCAATTTGTTAAGTAATTCAACAAGAAATAAAACATAAAGGCTCTGTAATCCTTGAAAGTCCAGCAAGGAACAGAAACAGATATGCTATACTAACAAGATAACTGCTACTGCTTACTTTCTAATGTAAACATAGACAATTTGGCGAGCAGCTTATTCAACAGAGTAACTGATGCTAAACTTATCCATGTATATTTGTATTCTATGATAGAGTACCTTTCCACCTCCTCTCCTTTTGAAATATAGTAGAGTGAAACAAAGGATGGACTATAAGCTGTAGCGACAAATCCTAACCCAATCGGACCAATACTAGTTTCCTTGAAACTGTTTGTTTCTGGATTATAACAAACCACAGCAGAAGCACCATACGACATTAAGATTTCACCATTACTCAAGAACATAATTGGTTCATAGTCTGCACGTGTCAAACTTCTTGTGGGGCTCAAGTTTTCAATAACAAGAAACTTTGTCCAAGACTCTTGGACACCATAATACTTCATAACCCACATATCAAATTTGCTACTGTCATCTTCAAAGGCACATAAGAGGAGACAACCTCCCAGCACTCCCAAGGTTAACCGCTCTTTAAGTTTCCTTTTCGGTGCAAAGTGGCTAGGTGGGGGTATTGTTTGAAACTTTTCTGTTTCAAAGTTGAAGGAATGCATAAACTCATAACCCGTCCAATACTGGGTAGCCCAATGAAGAGCTCCATGTAGAAAAGCATTAAACGGAAACCGCACAATGCCAAAAGGAGCCTGTCCAATGTCTCTCCAAACTCCAGTACCAGTGGTGTATATCTGAGCCTGAGTCTCCTGGCAAGTCTTTGACACTTTGTACTCATTGGTAGCAGCACTAAAACCAAGTCCATAAAGCGAGGTAGTCTATACCATTAAGAGGTGGAGTGGTGATGAACTCACCCAAAATTGGATTACACACATACAAGGTATCATTTCTTTTCGGTCCAGACAAGCAAAGTCAACCATTGCAGGAGTTTAACAAACCATATTTCGTTATGAAACCCTCTTTGTCACCGATACTAGCTGCAAATCAGGAGCAGCACATTTTACTATCTGGGTGAACTCTAGTATCCTCCCTTTCCATCTCATGGGATGAGGAAATGTCTGGATCAAGATGCCAATTGCGGATCTTGAATGGAGGAGACGATTAAAATGTTAAACAACGACAAGCGTGGCCCGTGGCCCACCATTGTACAGATATTGTCCTAACTTAACCACTCGATATGTATTAGGTTTTAATCATAAAAAGCTTCGATACAATTAGGTGAGATCCACCTACTTATAAGTTATATTTTATTTATCACTTTTCCAATGTGTGATATTTCCTCTCCGACATAAAATGAGGGTGGGAAATCATAAAAAGCCATGATTTGCAAACGCACCTGCAGTTGATGAGAGTGTTGGGAGTGAGCCTGGAGAGAATTTCCATGACTAAAGCCGTTGGAAGTTGCCTGATTCGGCAAGGGCCTGTGGGCTGCCATTGTTCTCCTTTTGCTCTGATGCTTTCTGATCACTGCTTGTCTTTTCCTTGGATTCATAGTGTTTCCAGAGAAAGAAAAGCCATGATTTGCAAACGCACCTGCAGTTGATGAGAGTGTTGGGAGTGAGCCTGGAGAGAATTTCCATGACTAAAGCCGTTGGAAGTTGCCTGATTCGGCAAGGGCCTGTGGGCTGCCATTGTTCTCCTTTTGCTCTGATGCTTTCTGATCACTGCTTGTCTTTTCCTTGGATTCATAGTGTTTCCAGAGAAAGAAAAGCCATGATTTGCAAACGCACCTGCAGTTGATGAGAGTGTTGGGAGTGAGCCTGGAGAGAATTTCCATGACTAAAGCCGTTGGAAGTTGCCTGATTCGGCAAGGGCCTGTGGGCTGCCATTGTTCTCCTTTTGCTCTGATGCTTTCTGATCACTGCTTGTCTTTTCCTTGGATTCATAGTGTTTCCAGAGAAAGAAACCTTCTTTCGGGAAAGTAGTGATTCAGTGGAATACAAGAAGTGGAACTCTGGAAGGGGATTTGGGGAAGACGAAAAGCGCTAGAGCAGAGAGCATCGATTTGGGTTTAGTGGGTTTCAGATCTTTGAAGAATGTACGGTAAGAAACTGTCATGATTTGTTGCTTATTCCAACTCTTCTTTCTTTTCTTTTCTTCTTTTGAAATGGTGTTTTGGAGGGGAACCTTGGCGCCAAAATCTCATTTGAGTGTGATAAATGACTTATTTTTTGGATTTTTTTTCTCTTTTTATTTTTTATGTCGATTGGGGAAATTGTTTGTATAGATCAAACAAAATTTCCTGCCAGCTCTTCTTTGCTGGTAAACTGAACTTCACCTAGCATTACTTTTTCAATTCTACTAAGTATTTTTTTTTTAATAGAATATGCAGTTTTCTTCATATAAATTTTTGTTCGGTTTCAGTTTTAAATTTGATTTTTACTAAAAACTGGGGGTGTATTATGTTTTAGCTATGGAAAAACCTATTTGCTTTGCTTTATTGGTTTACAGCGTACATGCTATTTTGTTTTATCTTGATAATAAGATCATCTATAGATCTTCATTATCAGCAATCAATCATAGTAAAAAGCATAATCTAATCAATTGCTTTTCTTGCAACAAATCCAGATCCATACGTAACATAGTTGAAGACCGTAATTGGTATCAAAGACTGAGAACAATTTCAAACGCAAAACAACGTTGTCCCGTGGATGATACCAATTTCACGATTTTGCAAGTACTTCCCATTTCTTCCTCACTTCTTTTTTTATTTTTACCCCTCATTCTTTCAGGTATTTCCCAATATCCGTCAAGCAGATAATCAAAAGTTTGAAAACCAAAAACAATGGAATGGTTACCTAACAAAGAAGAACCAAAATGGTTACCAAACAAAATTGTTGTCAGTATAGGCTGACATTTACAATATTTGGCCAGGATTTTCAAAGTTTAAACCAGAAAACACATTGCTAATTCAACAAAAATTCAATATTACCTATTCTAGACACGCGCGTGCACACAAAGTTTATTTTTCAGCATTGAACTAAATTTAATGAATAAACAAGTGCCAACTTTAGTTAGAACTTAGAACTTTAAAAACAACTAAAACCAAGCAGTTGTAGCCAATAGATGATCCATGTCTGTGGAGGAAACGACTAGACACTTGTCAGCAAATGATGCAAACCAGAACAGAGTAGAGGCAGCACATATCAGCAATGACGGCGTATAAGTTTTAACCAGCAGGGGATTCATGGCATCACCACTTTTAACTACAGTTCCAATCAAACCCCCAGTAGGCCATAAGATCCATTACCAATAATGACAATTTCCTATTAGAAGGATGAATTTCAGAGCAATAACATTGATTCAAACAGTAAACCCAATAACATTGCTATAAGACCTTCAAAACAATGCCATATTGAAATTATAGTAGGCTGAAATAAAAATTAGCCACATTTAGTATTAAGGAAATAACCCAAGAAGCACAACAAAAAGGTCGCAAAGACTTGTAAACTTTTGCATAATATTTTAGAGTACAGTTCAGGATCATAAACTTTATAGTACACTTAATATTCATGTAAATGAAGCCATTGGAATATTTTAGCTAAAGGACTTGTAAAATAGGGAAATGCATAGTCAACAAGAACTTGCAAAATAATAAATCTAAACACAACAAAAGTTCATCATCAACAGCTCTGTAGAGATAGAGTTGCAGTGAGGGATGTAAGTACCAAAAAGAAGCTTTGCTGCCTTACGAAAGGAATTGAAGATTTCTCAAGAGGAACTAGCATCAAAACATTTTTGACACATTGCGAACCCCTTACCTCTGAAAACATAACCCAATTGTCCACCACATATAGCGCACTGACTCCCAATCCTCAGAGCAAAATCCACTTGCTCATTGCTCTAGGGATATTATGCGAAAAAATATCATTCAGCAAAAGGAGATGGTAACAACAATAATTAATCAGATACTTTCAGGAAAACACTCCCAACCAAACACTGGCACAAGAAAATAAATTAGACAGCTTACAGTTGCAGAGGAAGTTGTAATAATAGGTTTAGGGAGAGCCTCTTCAACACCAGGTGGACAAGAGCCTGGGTTTAGATTTGTGCACTGGCGGGCTGACGTTCCAGAACCAGCAGCACTACTACTCTCTTCACTAAACAGCTTGTTGAAATTCTCATTGTTTCTTATCCTGCATATCATATGATATAGTAGTAACTAGTAAGCATGGTAAAATGACTTGTACAAACTCAAAATCTATCACTATTGCAGCCTGAGGTGTCACTGAGTCAAAATTCTTGAATCCCTTAAAATTCTTCAAGAAGTGTTCGAGTATTACCATAGTATTTACCAAAGTCAGGTTATTTATGTAATGTCATGTAGTTCAGCAAAACTCACTTACACAGAAAGATACTGTACTAATAAAGAGTAAGCTGTTCTCATATTTAACCAAAGAAAATCTGTTACCATCTTATCTTATCTTTAATGTAAAAAATAAAAACTGAATAAAACCCAATATTTGACAGAAGTTTTAGGTTTGGCTAATCATCTACACCAACAAGTGACAAGCAACTTTTAAGAAATATCTAGATGTTTGTACTTACTTATTTATCTTGTCCAGTCTTTTGTAAGCTCGTGTGAAGGAGCCTGAAAACCTTGTTGATAACTTATTAATCATTGACAGAGTATTTATGTTTTGTTGAGTCCCTCAAAGTTCTGCAAGAACTGTATCAGTATTCCTATAATATGTTGGAAGAAACACACCAATAAGTTGACTACTACTACTTGGTTTATACTGTAGACTTTGGCAAATTCAGAATAACACAATTATTATGTATAACAGAGAATTTAGGAATCAACACAATTATTATGTATAACAGAGAATTGTAGTAAAATTTATGCATGTTTTTAATGTATGCTTTTGTACCTTTCCACCTCCTCTCCTTTTGCAATATCGTAGAGTGAAACAAATGATGGACTGTAGGCAACTGCAACAAATTCTGACTCAGTCGGAGCAATACTAGTTTTCTTGAAACTCTTTGTTTCTGGGTTATAACAAACCACAGAACCAACACCATAGGACATTAGAATTTCACCATTACTCAAAAACATAATTGGTCCATACTCTTCAGGTTGATATCTTCTTGGGTACAAGTTTTCAATAACAAAAATCTTTGTCCAAGAGTCTTGGACACCATAATCTCTCATGATCCACATGTCAAATTTGCTAGAATCATCATCAAACACACATAACAGGAGACAACCTTCTAACACTCCCAAGGTCAACCACTCTTTAAGTTTATCTTTTGGGGCAAAGTGGCTAGGTGGGGGTATTGTTTCAAACTTTTCTGTTTCGAAGTTGAATGAATGCATAAATTCATCACCAGTCCAATACTGCGTAGCCCAATGAAGAGCTCCATGTAGAAAAGCATTGAATGGTGATCGCACAGCGCCATAAGGAGGCTTTCCAATGTCTCTCCACACTCCTGTTCCAATGGTGTACATCTGCGCCCGACGCGAACAGCTAGTGTTAAGCACCTTGTACTCATTGGTAGCAGCACTAAAGCCAAGTCCAACGAAAGAGCTGAGCTTAACACCGGTATCAAGAGGTGGAGCGGTGATGAACTCACCCGAAATGGGATTGCACACATACAAAAGTTTATTATTTTGAGGTCCAGACAAACAGAGTAAACCGTTGCACGAGTTTATCAAACCATATTTCACAGTCGGGTCAGTTCTGTCACCAATGAATGGTATGCTAATTTTGGGACGAAAACTCATTCTCTCTAGCTGCAAATCAGGACCAGCACATTCTACTATCTGGGTGAAATCTAATTTCCTTGGTTTCCAATTACGGCGACGAGGATAGGTCTGGATCAAGATTCCCACGGGTGATCTTGAATGGCGGAGACGATTGAAATGAGGGTCTGAAATCATAAAAAGCCATGATTTGCAAACGCACCTGCAGCTGAAGAGGGTGTTTGGGGAGAGGCTGGAGAGAATGTTCATGAATAAAGCAGGTGGAAGTTGCCGGAATCTGCAAGGACCTGTGGGCTGCCATTGGTCTCTTTGCCCTTTGCTGCTTCTGATTGAGGCTAGTCTTTGCTTTGAATGATTCATAGTGTTTTCTTTGTTTGGGGAGAAAGAAATGGGGTTTTTACAGGAATACCAGAACTAGCCAAGTCTGGAAGGGGATTTGGCGAAGGCGCAAAGAGCGAGAGCAGAGAGCAGAGGTACTGAGTTTTGGATTTTTGATAAATGGAGTGCTGGAATTGATTCATTGCTTTTGGAATTTTTGTGTGTTCTTTCTTTCCTTTTTCTTTTCCTTTTTCTTTTTCTTTTTCTTTTTATCTTTTTTGGAGGGAAACTTTGCTGCGTGAGATCTGAATTTGGGCACGGCAAATAATGCACGATGATGGAGACTTGATTGGACTTATCAACGGGAAGACCCACGAACAGGTAAAACAGATTTTTAGTTTTTAGTTTTATTTTTTTAATTTATTATATTATATTTATGTCTTTGTTTTAGGGAATCAGAAATTGAGAGAAATTCACTGTGTATTCTCATTGATAATAAGGGTCTCTTTATATAGAGGATTACAATGCATAGAATCTGAACATACAAAGAAAGTACGGCTTAGTTTGGGATTGCTGTGCTGTGAGAAGAAGCACTTCTAGATTTGCTGTGAGAAGAAGTACTTCTGGATTTGCTGTGAGAAGAAGCAGCTAAGGTGTTTGGTAAACTGTTTTTAAAAGTGTTGTGATAACCAAAAACAATTTTTGAGTGTTTGGTAAATTGTAAATAAAAAGTGCTTTGACTTAGTATAATTACCAAAATAATCATATATGCTAAAAAATGCTACAAAATTAGATGATTTTGTTTTTTTCTCATGTAATCATACCAAATTAAAAATTTCTCATTTATTGTTCTTATACACTAGTCCAAATTATCAACACATCAATTATGTATATTAATTATACAAGTTATGTAAGTAGTTTTATGTTTTTGGTCATTTGTTTGGTTATATATCTCTTTTTTCTGAGATGAAAGCGGTCAAAACTTTATTGAAGAGCTATTACATATGTAAGGAAAGGAGGAACTGAAGAGAACTTAAAGCAATGGCCAACACTACTAGAGTGAGCTGCCAACATATGTGCAGCAGTATTGGCTCCCTACGCACATGGCCTATGCGGACATTAGGCATATTGGGTACCAGTATCTTCAAATCATCATAAACTCGGCCAAGGAGAGAAACATTGGCTCCGTCAGTACCAGTAAGCTGCCTTTGAACAATCAAAGAGTCAGTTTCTCATCTTCCTGGACCATCCCCTTCATCGGCATTGTCCTCTATCTCACTAATCTAGGAAGTGTCCATACTTTAGATAACAAACCTACACTGTATTACCATCTCATTAAATTTGAACATATAAATGATATTAATATTGACAAACAAGCACAAGTAATCACACTAGTAACAAAGACCAGTTTCCACAAGGTAGAATATATGAAGTATCATTAATAAAAAGAAAGTACCACCATTAATAAAAAGAAAGTACCATCAGTGTCCAGTTCCCTCAGTTTCAGTACTAGTGGATTCTTCTTTCCCATCTGTTTTGTGTGATGTGAAAGAAAATTAAAAGAAAAAAGCTCAGAACTACATATTCAATAGGCACAATCAATTGCATAGATATTATGCCAAGAACAAGTAGAAGAGCATACGCTCAGCTTTTTTCTTCTCTATTCTTTAATCCCTGGCTTGCTTCCTTATGGGGTATCTGAGAACGTTTGATATCGAGAGTGTAGCCAATGTGATCTTTCAATTTATGAGATACATCAGCACATTCTAATGGCCTTGTCTCAGGCACATCTGTGGTGAAAAATAATAACTAATCAGTCTTTAACTAAATATATAACAGAAAATAGAAAGCTTCAGTAATCAGTAAAGCAGAAGTCATAGTTTTGTTCTGACCAACAAACAGAGGCTTTCTTCTCCAGATAGAGGTTGATGAGGACATCATCAAATCTTGGTTTCATAATTGTATGAGAATGATTAAGAGATTCGCCAACCTCGGGTGCACAATTGTATGAGAATGCTTTGAGCATTTAAAAAGCCATTAGCTGAAACTCATTTGCACGCAAAGTTTTAGTAGGAAGGATGAAAACAACATTGTTGGTGGTTAATATAACAGTAGTCATTTATCCTTATATTGAACTGGAAATTCATAAAATATTGAATGTAAGAAAGTCCAAAGCACAGGTTAAAAAAACTACGGAGATAACTGAAGATCCTAGTATGGGCTCTCTGAGCCCCACTTACAACCAAGAGGCCAAGAGTGTCCAAATGCAAGTTTAAGCTCATAATCAAACTTGGGATAACAAGTTTACTGAGAGCTGATGAAAAAGGTTGCAAAGAAGAACTTACTAGGATGTTTATCTCCTGGACTTGTTTCTGTTGATCATCAACAGAGGATTTATTAGCCATGCCAATAATCTCGTCCACGTCTGCCTCATCAGTGTCCTTTTCCAAGCAATTGTAACTGGATATACAAGTCTTCCACAGTTAACATTCATGATATTAAAAAAAAAAACAGATAATGCAGCATGCAAACTATATAAATGAGAATGGTAACACCAATTCACATACAGGAGCAGTTTGGAAGTTAATATAAAGAACATATGTTATATATCTAAACAAAAAATTGTTCTGTGCTTTAAACCATTTGAAATCTAAGATTAATATTTTGCAAGAGAAAAAGGACTCAATGGTGCAAAAGTCTGTAGTGGTGGTTCAAGTCATCAAGTGTTATCCTTAAGCATTTGAACTTTAGTATTATGCTGACTTCCTTCTTAAGACACAATTAGTTAGTGAATTAGTTAGAACATGAGGAATGAGGAGCAGCAAAATGTGGTATAGATAAAGAGAGATAGATCTATTAGCCATGGCTGCTAATCCTGTACAGCCTGCAATGAAAATAAAGAACTGAACCGATGAGAAACTAGCAACTCTTTTTGGGGTAAACATTTGATTTCCTTTTGTTATGAAGGATTGTAATTACATTATTTCCCTATTCAAATACAAGCAGCCTAAAATTGTATCAAGCAACTAGATGGTCAGACTCTATTAACAACCGTTTGGTCTAAGATTTACACATGAGTAATAAATAATCTATTAACCCGATATACATGCAGTTAGCTTTAGGATTAGACAATAGGTTCATATTGAAAGATGGTAATGTGATACCAACCTGGTATATAGGAAAAGGCGGTTCATATCTGCCTCAAATTGTAGTATCCTAGGATTCTTGCCAAACAACTGATAAATGATTGCATAATGGAAAAGGTGGACTACATTCTATTTTCTACCAATGGAATCTCTTTGTGAATCTAGCCCAAAATCTAGCAAATAGATTGAGGATTTACCTTTTAGAATCTGGAGGCGATTAATGCTGAAGGATGATTAATGCTTGAACCGTTCAATGATCGTAAAGAGAGGAGGAGGAGAAAATCAGAAATAGGGATCCTTTCACGTGTTTCCGATGATAACAATGATGCTCCTCAGAGACAGAGAAGGAGGAGAAGTGGAGGCTCTCTCTCCCCATTTGTTCCGATTAGGATGAATGATGTCATATGTACTTGACAGCAAATAGAGGAGGAGGAGAACGCGATGTGTTCGTCTCGCCCAGATGAAGATGAAGATGAAAGATAGGATTAGCTAGTTCAATGTAATTTTCACAAAAAGATGAGGACATAATAGGTAGTTTGAAATAATTCATTAAACGACTTCCGTGTTTTTCCAATTGGTTCCGCAGAAGCAAATTTCAAAAGCTACGATTTGTAGCTTCTCAAAAACACAGGTCGAGAGAAGCGCTTTCGACTAAAATCAGCTTTAAAGAATTTTACCAAACACTTCAATCTAAGCTCAAAAGCACTTCTTGACTCAAAAGCAGTTTAGGAATCAATCCCAAACTGGGCCTAATTCTACATTGAATAGGATTCTAAATCCTATAACCCTATTACCACTAGGTCAAGTAACCTAGAGTTTGGGCCAGACACATAATCTGGATTTCCTTGAACACTCCCCCTTGTGTCGCCCAAATGTGGTGTTTCTCTCTTTGCCTCATTAAAAACATTGCCGAGTAACAAAAACCCAATGGGACAAAAATAATCTCGGTTGAAGGGGAAAAAGAGTACAACACACCCTTCACGTTTCGAGACCATACATGTATACATCTCCCCCTGATGTCTGCACCTCCCCCTGATGATTACGATCATGGGAGTTCAGATAGTTTTCGCAAGCCAATTCTTGCCACATGTTTCTCGAACGTGGATTTAGGCAATGACTTAGTAAACAAGTCTGCCACATTATCCTCAGATCGAACCTGGTTTACTTTGATCTTGAGGAGCTTCTGTTGTTGCTGATTGTAGAAGAATTTGGGCGATATATGCTTGGTGTTGTCGTCTTTGATGTAACCTTGCTTCATTTGTTCAATCCTAGCAGCATTATCCTCATAAATGCTTGTTGGCTCATCTGTGGTGGACTTCAAACCACAATTACTTCGAACATGCGTAACTATGGATAGTAACCATATACATTCACGAACTGCTTCGTGAAGAGCAATAATCTCTGCATGATTCGAAGAGGTAGCGACTAAGGTCTACTTTGTAGACCTCCAAGATATCGCGGTGTTTCCCATGGTGAATACATAACCAGTTTGGGAATGACCTTTGTGTGGGTCAGAGAGATACCCAGCATCAGCAAAACCTTCTAAAACACCTATATCGTTTTGGGATTGGGAGAGGGAACGCAATCCACCATGTGTGGTGTTCCGATTATTTGATGGGTCCGAATCCATCATCTCTCTGTAGGGATAGAATAAGCCCATATCAATCATACAACTTAAGTATCGAAATATATCTTTAACACCAGTCTAATGGCATCGTGTTGGCGCGGAGCTATATCTAGCTAACAAGTTCACAGCGAATGAGATGTCCGGTGTCGTGCATTGTGCTAAGTACAATAATGCGCCTATTGCACTTAGATATGGCACTTCTGCCTCTAGCACTTCTTCGTCGTCATCTTTTGGACGGAATGGATCTTTCTTTGGATCAAGACTACGAACGACCATTGCGGTGCTTGAAGGCTTAATCTTATCAGTATTGAAACGCCTAAGCATCTTTTGGGTATAAGCTGATTAATGAATCAAAATACCATCTTCTCGGTGCTCAAGTTCCAAACCGAGGCAAAACTGTGTTTTCCCAAGATCTTTCATCTCAAACTCGGATTTCAAGTGTTTAGCGGTTTCCCTTAACTCTTTAAGGGTGCCAATTATATTCATGTCATCGACATAGACCGCTACTATTGCAAATCCGGAACTTTTCCTTTTTGAACACACATGGGCATAGTTCATTATTGACATATCCCTTCCCAATCAAGTAGTCACTCAGACGGTTATACCACATTCGTCCGGATTGTTTCAATCCATATAATGAGCGTTTTAATCTTATGGCCAACGCGCTCCGTGGTTTAGAGCCACCTGATTTGGGTAACTAAATTCCATCTGGAACTTTCATGTATATTTCCGTATCAAGATCCCCATATAGATACGCTGTAACCACGTCCATAAGCTGCATGTTCAATTTTTCGGAAACTACCAAACTGATAAGGTAGCGGAACGTAATGACGTCCATTACGGGAGAATAGGTCTCCTCGTAGTCGATTCCAGGGCGTTGTGAGAAGCCTTGCGCCACAAGGCGAGCTTTGTACCTTACAACCTCGTTTTTCTCATTACGCTTTCTAACGGATACCCATTTATGACCAACTAGTTTGGTGTTAGGCGGTATTGGTACAATTTTTCCAAATACCTTTCTTTTCGTTAGAGAATCAAGTTCTGCATGGATCGCATCTTTCCATTTTGGGCAATCAGCTCTACGTTGGCATTCATCAACGGAGCGTGGTTCGATATCATCGGTCTCAATAATCTCACGCGCTACTGAATACGCGAATACATCATCAATGATGATGGAGCTTCTTTCCCACATGTAAACTAGTGTAATTCACAGAGATCTCTACGTTCTCAGGGATTGGTTCTGACATTGAGGCGTCCCCCAATGATGTCTCTTGGACATAACCATAATCTGGAACATTCTCATAGGACGGATTTTGAGTATCGATGACCAAAGGATTTGTTTGTGCCTCATTCGCTCTTTTTCTAGGGCGAGTATCTTTTGAACCAATTGGTCTACTGCGCTTCCTTGCGGGACCTGCGGCCATAAATGCCACATCATTCCCATGCTGGGCAATGGCGCCATCTCCTGGTGTCACGGGAGTGGCGCTATGTCCATTATTAGGGACATCAATCCTTGCAGGCACGTTTACAGCAGGTATGTGTGATCTTGTCACTTTGGCAACATCAGAAAACGCATCAGGCAGAGTGTCTACTACGTTCTGGAGCTCGATTATTCTTCGCACTTCAAGTTCGGATTGTGCGGTACGGGGATCGAGATGAGACATAGTGGGGACAGACCACGACAATTCCTGTCATTCCTGTTGAACATCTGTGTTCTTATCTCCCCCTAACGACGGGAAGACTGTCTCATCAAAGTGACAATCCGTAAATCTAGTGGTAAAGAGATCGCCTATCAAGGGTTCAAGATAGAGGACGATAGTTGGAGATTCATAGCCAACATAAATGCCCATTCGTCGTTGTGGACCCATCTTTGTACGCTGTGGCGGCGTAATAGGCACATAAATAGCACACCCAAAAATACGTAAGTGCGAGATATCAGGCTCGTACCCAGTCACTAGCTTTAACGCAGAATAAGATTGAGTTGCAGTAGGTCGTAGATGAATGAGCGTCGCTGCATGCAATATTGCATATCCCCAAGCAGAAACAGGAAGACTGGTGCACATTACCAATGTCCGAGCTATCATTTGTAGTCGTTTGATAACAGCTTCTGTGAGACCATTTTGGCTATGAACATAGGGAATTGGATGCTCAACATCAATCCCCAATGACATGCAATAGTCATCGAATGTTTTCGATGTAAACTCCCCAGCATTATCAAGTCGAATTGACCTAATTGGATGGTCAGGGTAGTGAGCCCGTAGACGGATAATCTGGGCAAGGAGTTTAGCATAAGCAGCATTACGAGTGGACAACAGCGCGACATGTGACCAGCGTGTCGACGCATCAACCAATACCATAAAGTATTTAAAAGGTCCGCATGATGGTTGAATTGGTCCATAGATATCCCCTTGGATTCTCTGTAAGAACGGAATAAGTATTTTGGGATCCTTTGCGTAGGACGGTCTCGGTCCTAATTTTCCAAATGAACAGGCTTTGCAGAATGAGCGAGGAGCCTTAGAAGCAACCAATGAGGATTTTGGTTGGGCCGGAGCGTCTGTAACGCTATTAGAAGCAAAATGTGTGACTACATCTCCCATGATGGCATTAGAGCCATGTTAATTGGTGTGTGTGGCGTCATTGCCACTAGGAGGGATAACCATGGCGTCATACTCATGGTTGGCGCCATTTGTGGCGTCATCACAAGGGACAAGAGCGGCCTTGCGGCGGCCCAAGAGAGCAGCAGCGCCTGAGGCTGCAGTTTTTGCGGTCTTGGTAAATCCGGGAATCAATGTTTGATTCTTGCTTCTTCTCATTTTGAAGAATGGATGTCCGTGTGAAGTCTTTAGTATACGGAGCATCATATCACCACCAGGATGTCCTAGTCGGTCATGCCAAAGCCAATATGTGTATGAATCCAAGAGATCTTCTCTTATGACATTATTGGATTCAATTGGTCGAATTGTAGTGACATAAAGTCCATTAGATTGACACGTAAGCTTCTCTAAGATGCGCTTTCTGCCGCAATCATTAGAGGTAATGCAAAGGAATTCTATTCCGTTCTCATTATGCGTTTCCGCATGGAATCCGTTAGCTCTTATATCTTTAAAACTCAATAATGTTCGATTTGCCTTAGGAGCGTAGAGAGTTTCAGTGACTTTAATCAAGGTGCCATTTGGCAAAAGGAATTGGGCTATTCCATGTCCTTGAACTAAACCTGATGGTCCAGCCATTGTAGTCACAGAGGAATATGTAGGCAACATCTCTAAGAATAATTGCCTATGTCATAGAATGGTGTGCGTAGTCGCACTATCCGCGAGACATTGTAGTTCATCTATTCCTAAAAGAAAAGCTCATAATTAAAAAGGAGTCATAAAGAAAAGAACTCAACTTTATTGATAAGCCAAACGGAATTACATCATCGTTTAATCAAAGAAGATCTAAACCAAAAAGAAACTAGCTAATGCATACAATGGCAGTCATCTAACTTCTTTCGATAATTTCAATGTAAATATGACCAGGTGAGTTGAGAGATGTCGGTGGAGCAAGGCTCACTTAAGTACTACTTATCTCAAAACCTTCCTAGACATCACATTTACAAGGAGTACGCCTACTTTGAAGTAAGATTAAACCATTGGCATCTACTACAAATAATATGGCAATTGCCTACATCTCTTGGAAAATAAAAAGACTTAATCAAAATCGCCAGTTTCTGGGTCTTGATCTTTGTAGTATTCCACCATTAGATCGAGATCGCCATCTTGATCTTCTTGTTCCATGTAGTTGGCCTCCCTTGCTTCACAATACATTTTGTATGCGTTCGCAACGTTCTGGGATGCACTACACTTCCTTGCCCAATGTCCACTTTATCCACATCGAAGACAAACATCTTTATGCTCAGGCTCCGTTGATCGAGGTGCATTAGATGCACGAGTTGGACGACCATTGTTCTTGGTGGTGTCACCATCGTGGTCGGTCCTCTCTCTCTCTCTCTCTTCACACGTTGACCTCTACGGTTCTGTGCACGCCTATCTTGGTGATTTCCTTCCTCTTTAGGGTGAGAATATGGACCAGAACGTCCAGAATTGTCCCTACTCTTAGGGTTTCGCTCCTTGCGTCCTCCCTTGGGGGCGCAACTATAATTAGACTCCGGAATAGACTTAGTTCCCACAGGTCTAGCATTATAGTTCTTCACAAGGATATTGTCGTGCTTCTCAGCTACGTTCATGGCGCTAATGAGCTCATGAAACCTTGTGATACGTCCTACATTCACATCAATCCGATAATTCTTCGAAATCATCAGAGCAGAGATGGGGAAGGTAGAGAGAGTCTTCTCGATCAACATCGTATCAGTTATGGTTTGTCCACAGAATTCCATCAAGGACTTGATACGAAGGGCTTCCGAGTTATAATCAAGCACGGACTTGAAGTCACAGAAGCGGAGGCTATGCCATCTCACCTCTAAATCAGGAAGTAGGGAGTCACGAACGTTGCCAAATCGCTGCTCAAGTTCCACCCAAAATTTTTATGGGGTCTTCCTCATTGAGGTATTCACTTTGGAGAGCATCATTCATGTGCCTTGTCATGAGAATTATGGCCTTGGCTTTATTTGCTTCGAAAGCACGAAGTTGCTCTACAAAAAGCACGTTCTGACTAGGCTCTTAGATGGTTTCCAGAAGTCCATCAGCCTTAAGATGTTGGCGCACATCTTGGACCCACCTATGGTATCCTGCGCCAGTTGTCTCTAGTGGAACAAAGTTCAACTTATTCAGGTAACTCATCCTGAAAAACAACACAAGATTAGGGTTAGTTTCAGAGCATAAAAAGGCTACCACGAAAACAATAAGAATTTCTGAGCGTAGTCGCTTCCAAGAAATTAGGGGTTTCTGAGCGTAGTCGCTCCCAAGAAAATCCGATTCCAATAGGGGTTTTGGATTAGATCGAAACAATGATGTATTTTGTTGATCGTTTTTCTTCTCAACAAACTCTAAGTTTAGAGGATTCTACAAGCTCCAACCTTAGAGTGAGCACGAACCCCCACAATTCGGCTTTAGGTCTCCCCTATGAAGAAGAAAGGGGGGTAGAAGAGGGGATGTTGCAAGTCCCCGAGAAAAAGAAAAGAAATTGAAATTACGGAAGCAAAAGAAATTAAATTAAAAAAAAAAAACCTCGAATGTGGGTGTGGGCTTCCTCTCCTTTTTTTTTTTCTTTTTCTTTCTTCTTCTTCTTTCCGGGCTGCAGGCCTTCCCCCTTTTCCTTTTTTTTCTTCTCTTTCTTCTTTCCAGGCTGCAGGCCTTCCCCTTCCTTTTTTTTTTCTTCTCTTTCTTCTTTCCGGCCCACCTCTTTCTTTCCCCCCGTTTTTTTTTTGTTTGGCAGGTGCACGTAGGCAGCGACTCCGGGGCTTCGACTGGCGGCTTGGCCGCTTGGCTGCTGAACATGGGCTGCTGGTGGATCCGCTTCTGTTTTTGGGCCTAGGGCTGTTTCTGGGCCTTGGTTGACTTCTGGGCTTGGTTGACAGAAGCAGAGACAGATGATCCAGGTCGCCGGCGGTTTGGTGGTTCAGTGGTTTCAGCCGGCCGGTTCGGGTGGTTAGAGGCCGGTTCGGGTTGTGACTTTTTGGCTCCGGTAATCTGGGGTCAGGTTGTAGCTTCTGGTGGAGTATGGCAGCAGTGGGCAGGGAGGAGACCTTCAAACCGGGCAGAGAGGTTTATGGTATTTCCGGGGGCCGGTTCGAGTATTTTCCAACCGGTTCTGGGGGCAGCGTCGCCGGTTCTGGGTTTCTGGAGGTGAGAGCTTCAAGGTGTGTGGCAGAGGTTTTCGTGGTTTGAAGGCTACGAATATTAGGTTTCAGGGTTAGGGCTTCGTGCTGATAACGTGTTTTAGGAAATCAGAAATTGAGAGAAATTCCCTCTGTATTCTCATTGATAATAGGGGCCTTTTTATATAGAGGATTACAATGCATAGAATCTGAACATACAAGGAAAGTAATTCTACATTGAATAGGATTCTAAATCCTTCTATAACCCTATTACCACTAGGTCAAGTAACCTAGAGTTTTGGCCAGACACATAATCTGGATTTCCTTGAACAGTCTTTAATTTTTTTTTAAATTGATAGAATACAACAAATGAGGATGGGAAGTTATCCACGTACATATAGTTAGTGAGAAGATATATATGCAAATAAGTAGTTCTCAATTTTTTTTTCTAATTGTTTAATCAATGTTTTATAGAGTGTGAAATTCACATTCTCTAATTTACAGTCAATCTATGTTTTATTTTTTAGTATCTTAATTTTTGTCTTTTTATAGTATGAATTGTAAAAATGTGATGTTAATACTCAAAAATGAAACATGGAGTGTATATTATAAAACGGAGAGTGTGAATTTCACTCCTCTATTTTATTATTATTTACTATGATAATGTTCAAGTATTAAATATTAGGAAAAATGGCACGTATAGTACCTAATATTTTCCCAATTCTAAATTTTCGTACCTCAAGTTTGAAAAACTTCATAACGATACCTAAAGTTCTGATCCCGACCAAATTTTCGTACTTGGAGCCGTTAGCTTCG